>JADDOH010017076.1:0-31706 GCA_016648135.1 Agrypnia vestita | reverse complement strand
CGATGTTACAAATTATTGTGCAATATCATTATGCCTTTTCAGAATGGCGTCCCACGATTCTGCATCTTGCAACATTTACTTTGG
Source organism: Agrypnia vestita (assembly GCA_016648135.1). Classification (NCBI taxonomy): domain Eukaryota; kingdom Metazoa; phylum Arthropoda; class Insecta; order Trichoptera; family Phryganeidae; genus Agrypnia; species Agrypnia vestita. The sequence continues at coordinate 31,622 of JADDOH010017076.1, read as the reverse complement.
TCAAATGTTAGGGTGTTAGTAACATATTTATAATATCCCAGCTACTCTATATGAGTGAATGATTTTTGTACTGCATCTGGCTCTGTCTTTTTACAGAGGATAAAATAGAAGTTAACGTTTTCTATTGAGATTTCATAGCATTCAGGCATGAAAATCCTTCCAAAGTCAGAGAATTCACGACGTTGGTTTACGCTGTTTTTGAGCAGGATGAGGCGCGAAGGTCGAGTCTAGTGGCCACTCCGATCAACAAGGGAGGTCCCGCTTTTAAGAGTACCTCACAGGGGCTTGCGCGAATTCAAGGCTTATGACACGAGCGTCATCCACAACCTCACCTAGCTCAACGTTCGTAAACCAGAAAACTCCAATTTCAGTTAGATCTCCCCATTCTGTCCTTTACTCGTCGTTCTGAAGCTACTTGTTAAGCCGGATATACCGAGGTACTCAAATCATAAAGACTTAGCTGAAGACCGGATTGCGCAAGACTTATGCAACACAATTATTATAAGGCTACTAAGCGTTTCTTATAGAATTACGTGTATTCAATTATTAGTAAAAATAGTATGAAAATCCCCATACTTTAAATTATATTCGTTCGGAAGAATTTCTCGTACAATTTGGATTGATATCTGGTTATGCAATACATAACGCGTCGACAATTATTATGAATCTATTAAGCACTGCTTATAGAGCTCCGTAAAATCAATTGTTAATACAAATGGTATGAAAATCCCCATGCATCAAAATATATTCGTTTGGGAGATATTCCCGTACGAATTGAGCCAAGATCACACAAGAAATCGTGATATTAGTTATACATTATTGCTCCGATTTTAAATATTCCCAAAATAAATACATTTCAATAGTGAAAATAATTAATCGATAGATAATATAAATGTGTTCCTTAGCTGTTACACAGTGGCGGTATGATCCTCTCTGGTACTGATGAATGGTAGATTCCTCCATACGTCCGGGCAGCAACTCCGTCCGCAAATGCTGTTCTGGAACTCAGGGCCCCGTCGGTAGTCTGTCGGGCAGCGCTCCCGCTCGCAAGTCTGGTCTCGAACTGAAGGGGGTGAGTATATCGTGTTCGCTCCTTTTATAGTAACGATTGCACCATATCCCCGAAATCCACGCTAGTGCAGTGACTCATCCTATGCGCGATGACCTCACCGCCGGCGCTCGCCATTGGCCGGATTCAGTCATCAGGACGGTCGCCTCCGGCTCAACCCGTCGAAGGCAAAGCGCGCATGTGATTGGTCCGTTTCGTTAAAATAACAGTAAAGCACCCGCTACACGCGAGACTTGCTGTTCCGATTCATAAATAATAAAGGCTCGTTCGCACCTACTCACAAGGTCGAGTCTATTAGGATTGGCAAACGATATTAATTTAACACAGAATTATATCTATGGTATAATAAAGATCTAAGAAATATTACTTGTATAGCTGAATATTCAATATTTTGTTAGCCTCTTGTAATACATAGAATCTTAAGAAGAAATATATCAGGCTTTTACTTTTAAACGATTCCAAACAGAAGAAATATATTTTTGATGTCCATACTTGACTTTTTTGAATATTATTATTTTAAGATTTTCTAAATTTATTAAATCTATCTCTATGTCGACCATCACAATATGCCACCGTCATACAAAAGAAGCAACCGACTAACAAAGAGTAAAATGTTCAGGAGAGCAATATTGATTAAAAAATATATTTAATGTTGCTATTAAAATAAATTAACTAATAATAATCTTTAATTTTTTACCGTAGCTTTTATAAATTCTTTAAGTCGTTGGTCAGTGTTATTTTTTAGTTGTTTTAGAAAAAATGCGGAGAGACATTTTTATTCTTAGAATAAGATTAAAATAATGGAAGACAAGTATCTCATTTTCTCTTCTAAAATATTTATTTATTAACTAACCACTAGGCATAGACGATAGAAAATAGGTTTGTTTATATATTTTTAGTACATGTTTATAAATATTTTTCTATTATGCATAGAATCAACTTCCATATAATAATAATAACGTGATTCCATGAAGTAATGTGGTATGTATATATTTTGGAATCATTTGTGTTATATACAATACACTGATTGTGGTTTTATCCGGGGCAGGAATTTGAATACAATGATTTATCTGTTACATCCAGATTTTTAATGCAAGCCTGCAAGGCTGCATCTATTTCATAACAGCCATGTTGTTCACTAACGTCTGTCCATACGTAACAATGAGCAGGGTGAAAAAAAGATGGGATAAAATTATTTCCGAATTTTCGGGTGCATGTGATTTTTGAAACAAAGTGCACGTCATTATCACGCTTACCTTTTTCAACATAAAGGCCGTATATTTTAGAAATTGATAGCGACTTTCTTCGTAAAACAGTACCACTTTAATGTCAAATTCGTCGTTTTTATATTCAAAAACCTTGTATACCTACTGGACCTTGCTTATGTTTTAATAAAAAAACTTTTACAAACACATTTTAGTTCTGTGTCTGTTTTGAGTAAAATGTGCTGGAGGTCTTTGCATTTTTGGCAGTTACACTTTTGTTTCCATATTTAGCAGTTATATTTTTGTTTCCATTTTTGGCAGTTACACTTTTGCCTACAGGGTCTTTAGACTGCACATATTTAAGGATGAAGACTCTTCTATTAGAATTCAAGACTTACATAAATTTCGTACATACTCCTTCTCTTCTTTTCCTGGTAAAATGCTTAGTACATTTAGATTTACATATATTACAGTCTATTGATTTGAGCTTCTTATCTGTATTCATTCTTTTCTCGGTCACGCATGGTAGGGAAGTCATTTTATTTCCATTTGAAACAACATTTTCATGTTTCCATTTATAATTTCTTCTACCATTTTTCTTTGTATTACCACTGGTGAAATACATTCTATGTATTTGCATAAACTCTCCAAAACTAAGTTTGAATTGTCTCCATTGAACTTATTATCAGATTTCGGTATCAAGCTGGTGACTTCTGGGCTTTTCTCTGAATCAAAATGCAAACCATTATCATTGTATCTAAATATTGTAAATTGATGATATAAACCTATAACATTTGATGATAAACAGAGACGATAGTATCAGGTTACCGAAAATCTGACTCAATTTATTATAAAACACACAAATTTTCTGAAAAAAAACCGCCATTAATACAAACATTATCAACAACTCATTAGCGCCGAACAAATTGCCAAAGTCTTCAAAAACTGACAGAATTCTAAGAAGTAATGCAAATAAAGTATTACCAAATTTTTCGAATTAAATTTAACTATCATCCTTAAACTATGTGCTTTCACGATCGTGGAAGAACGACATTTCAGTGACAAGTCCCACCCCCCCTGAAGATGAACAGTGTGATCTGTTCGAAATTTCGGAAGTACAACGGTCCTTCTGAAGACCAACTTACGCGGGATTACCGAGAAAGTACGTATGTACGCGTATACTATATGTGTATATATGCATGATTCCGGATATAATTCAAGTAGTATATATTGGGAGCCAAAAGTAATCTTCTTATTATTTTGGTTTAATCAAGTTGCTAACCATTGTTTTCTGCTTATTTGTTTCTTACTTAATTAAAACGCGAAAAAACAGATTCCCTGCGCAGGAGCAGTGAATGCTGTCGGTGTACCTGTATTTCTGTTCCCTGTATCCCTCGGGAGCCGTTATTTTTTCCAAGACCTCGTGTAATTACTCGTGTTTCTCATTTCTCCATTTAGGACTAGTTTCACGATCTGTAGAGACTTCACGTACATCATAAATTGCTTAGCCCGTTTTCGTGATCTCTTCAGGGACAACTTTAATCAAGCATTCATTCTTCGTTAATTTTTTATTTCCTGTTATAATTTATTCAAACAGCTTACCTGTTTTAAGTTGATGAAATTTTCCGCTACTGATTTTAAATGAATTCTTAGAAACTTTTTACATTAAGAAATTATATTATGGATTAAATTTTTAATAATAAAGGAGACATTGTGCTTCGAAAGTTATTGACAATGCTAAAAATTGGCATTCACAAAATACGCAAGCATTGTAAAACAACATTGTTTATATAATGTGTTGTCGACAACAGCGCATTATATTTCGCAAAATTATTTAGTTGCCTAAACACTTATGCAGCTGAATCAATAAGTTGGTAGTGAAACATAATATTTAAAATAATATTATTAATTGATATGGTTGTAACTTTGTAAACATTTTCATCCGAGTTCTTTTATAATCGAGGTCTTTTCCTCGGTAATATTTTTTAAGTTCTTTATACCTTTACATCATTTTCCCTCGCTTTGAAACGTTATTGTTCGAAGACGTTGCTCAGTGTTAATACTTTGATCTTGAAGAAATAAAAAAGTCATTATTATAAAGGACTCTTTTTAAATTACAGAAATATTTTTACTCATCCTAAAATATTGAAAAAATACTATCACCCTCATTGAAATATTATAATTTTCGCGTTCTTTTAAATTTCTATAAATATTTAGAGGCAAATGAAACACTAAAATAATTTAAACTTAAATTTATTTTACAAATTTAGTCGGAGCACTGTTCTTAAATTTACGATAGCTAAATGTTTCTAGAATTCGTCTTCTTGTTACAATATATTATATTAATAATATGCGCCTGTATTACAAAATCTTTATTACTACTTAAACAACTAGCATGTCCACTTTGGAACTGGGAGCCAATCAAAATTAGTATGTGAATAAATAAATATTAAATAGTAAATAAAATTAATGTTTTTTACCTAAAAAAATAATACAATTATACTATTTAACATTTATATATTATCTTTAAATAAAAAAACTCTTTGTTGAAAATGTATATATGTACTAGTATTATAAAAAATAATATAAATAATTCATTTAAACTTAGATATGTGTGAGCAACTAATACAATGCTGCGATAAGTCTTCTGTGAAGCGTTTAGGTATTTAATTTTTTTTAAATGTATTCTTTAACTAATTTTGTGTAATAGGCACAAAATTGTGATTCTTCTTCTTAAGCCTTCATCTCTCCACTGCTGGATATAGACCTCTTCCATACCCTTCCATCCTTTCTTGTTATTTGCTAATTGTAGCCATTTCCTTCTCCCTACAGTGGTAATATCGTCGGCCCATCTCTTTTAAGGTCTTCCGACGCCTCTTTTATTCTCCCAAGGTCTCCACTTGAGAACTCTGGGAGTCCATCTTGTAGCATTTTGCCTTGCATGTCCTGCCCATTACCATTTTAGCTTCGCTTCACGATCCATGATATCAACTACTCTAGTTCTGCGCCTAATTTCGCCATTTCTTATTCTATTTCTTAGTCTTACTCCAAGCATGGATCCCTCCAAGTATCGTTGCGTGCATTTGAGCTATTCTACACTTAGTTCCGTGTTTCCTTTCATTTCTTCACTCTTCAGTTTCGTTACATTTTGAGCTGTAAATCTCACGATAGATATATATTTTTTACACATATTCTGTTCTCTTGCGCTTAAGTGAGAGAAAAATATATTGTAAAAATAATTCCAAAAAAATGCACAATTTCCATTTCATTTGGCCAAAGCAAAACAATACAAGATTAAAAGAAAATCCTAAAAAAACATTGTTTTGACTTTCATTTGTATTTTTAAAATGATGCTACGATACAAAGGAAGAGTTTTTTATTTTAAATGACAGGAATTTTTTATTTAAACTGCTTGCGGAAAAATATTATATTCAGGCGGAAGAAGTTTGAGTGGAAGAATATGTTTAAAAGTGTGTCCGGAACAAGTCATTACTCACTTTTAATGTTGCATAAATGTGCTTGTCCGTGGATGAAACTCTTAAGCTATCAAAACTCATGTAAAAAATAACCCATACTTATTACTAAGCACGCTTCATTATTCGTTATTTTTTGTGCGATATCGATCGAACATACTCGATAAAATTAGATCGATTGATAAAAGTCCGATCTAGATTAATATAACATTATTTTACATTGCTTATATTATATTTTTCGATTAATATCCATTCATCCCTCTCTCCAGTATCTAAATCGAAGCCTTTTAATTTACATTTATTTACATCAGTATCCATAAGTTTATATCAACTATTTTTTGGAATATAAATTACTAATTATTTTCTATCAGATTTAATATCTTCACGAATACTTAAATGATACCATTGTCCACTATTTCCGTATACAGGTAATAACTATTACATGATAGTAATACAACAATCGATGATAAATTTCATCTATAAAATGGGGGATCATGTTTTTAATACATCTGCATTCAATACTCGTTCCATCCATTAGCACAGCGCGACCTTTTAAGTAAGCTTCCAGTATTCAATTTCTGGGGGACCTATTCTTATCTCTGTCATTCCTTTCGACTGCTCATTTGAGAGAAGAGAGACTTCCTTCTGAGCGCTTACGGCTGTCATCCGTGTCTGATTTGATGCATGGCAGAAGTGTTACTCAGAAAAGGTTTTCCGCAGCTTAATGCTAGTTTCGCCCGCTCTGAGAACATTGATTCGGGTTTAAATCTGAACTCCACTGAGAGATCTTGACATCTTTCTAACACGTGGTGTATTAAACCTCTTCGAGACCGCTTTATCAAAAAAAGGATTGTACCCAAAATGTTGAGCTCTAGTGAAAGTATTATCTTTATGGAACACGTGATAGAAATCATAAAAGGGATATACTCTTAATTCATACATGACTGACAAGCTTACCAAATACCGAGAATTGTATTGTTGCACATCGTTTTGTCATTGATCTTGGAAAACAAGCATTTTGTACTTGTGCGGTGTTTTGTCTTAAAGTATATAATTTTTTAACAGTATTTATAATTTTTCATCCAAAAACAGGTGGATTTAATTTTTTTATATTGATGGCGATTTTCCTTCGGATCTCTTCACGTATGGAACATTTGTGTAAATTAATAATTATAGATTTAACCACAAAAAATTCTATTAATTTAAAAATATGTAGGTGCTTAAATATTTAGACTATCTAGGAACATCTGTTGACGGTCTGTTAGTTAAAAAAAATGAAAATCGGAATACGACTGTCTTAATTTAACAAAATCAACGATGGAGGTCAATTTAAGCTATCTTTTTTATTTAAAAAAATATATATTTAGTAAATCAGCAATATAATTTTTCAATGATTTTACTTTGTGGTGTATTTTGGTCCATCTAGCCGATAATAGATCAACTAATGCCATTATGTTACGTAATGTTTTGTTGAGGTCACGTTTAACTTGAACTTATGCTTTCAAAAAATAGACACCCATCAGTATTTGCAACTTTGTCTCTGTACAAATACTATCAAAAACTTCACAAAAATCACATTTATTTTAATACATTTACTATATATTTGATTTTTCTCTATTTAAATGAAATGTTTTAACCACGGTACTATTTATTCACTATTTTATTTCGAATCAAATGGTGGGTTAAAAAATAAAAAAGAAAATAAATAACCACAAAAAAATTAAATATCGTCCCCTTAAATGTTCCCAAAACCTTTTTAAAACATCAAAATAAAAGGTTTTATTATACGTATAGAACTCTTAATTGAAAAGTCATGACATTGGCATTATTGGAAAGATAAATTTATACCATTTGTGTTTCAATATGATAACCGTGATTTTTGAAAAAAAAAATAGAATTTGCAAGCGTTTTTCTATTTTTGTGTGAAGTGGCCAACAAAACTGAAAAGAAAACAGTTTTCAGCTGTAAAATTATCTGTAGCTGGAAAATGTGTTGCTAATTCGAAAAATTAACCTCAAAAAATTATCTTTCCAACTAAGCCAATAAATATCATGGGCATTTGTTTTAAAGTTCTATAGCTCTAAAGAAAACACCTCATATGTAGTGTGTATATAGATTTATTACTGTTTCTTAAACTTAAATAAAAATGTTTTTTTAATACTGGAACGTGACATATTACAAATAATAATTAAATAATATACTTTTAAATCTGAGTGATAAAAAAATTAGTACCATGTTCACTTTCAGTATTAACAAGTAGATATTTGATATTTATTTTTATTTTTTATTTTATTTTATTCGGTCATTCAACAGGGAGGCATAATTGCTTGGTAGGACAAAACACAGAAAAAAAAATATCTCCCACAATTAAAATATGACACAGATAGACATAATTAAAGACAAGTCAATTTGATATGAATCAAGCAATTTTACAGTTTCATTTAAGTTATTGTTCCCAATTTATCTTTATCATAAACATAAAAGGATTCGTAATATATATAATTTACATGGTCAGGGCGGGGGACGAGTTTCTAGTATCTGCCTCAACATATTATGACGATACTCGTCATATTAAGTATTGAAAATATCTATTAAATTCAAAAGTTTATTATGATCTGAGCCATGCGTGGGATGAGGGAGGATTTCCTATTATTGTTATAATACGTTGGAAGGGAAAAGAGGTAACTCTGTCTGGTAGGTCGGAGTGGGTTGTGGAAAGATAGCAAGCTGGCGATTTAAGGAGAATCAATAAGGTTATGAATTATTTGGAAAAGGTTGGATTGATCTGATAATATTCGCCTGTTATATTTGATAATATTAAAGACTAAGGAGACTGGAAGAAGTTGCACCAGGCGGTCGTAACTATTTGCGTATCAAGCCATATGATGAAAGACTAGGAGTATATTGTCAAACGGACGCGCTTCTGATTTGTACTTTACCAACCCTGATCCACACTGTACCTGGAAGGGGTGAGGCATCGCTCTCCAAGGAATGATGACCTCATCAGAAATGCAAAGAACCTCGGACTCTTTCGGGATTTCATGAGGGAATGGGTGACGCGCTGGGAGGTGCTTCGAGGATATTTATACGTGAGACTGAGGATTTGTGGCGTCCATGGACTGAACTCCATCTTTTATGTCAATAGTGACGTCTTCCCCTATAGGGAGCGGCGACTAAATGGCTTCCTGTCCCTTACACTGTCCCCCTCCCGCTAGCATTCTTCCTTTTCTTAAATATTCCCCTTGCAAACTTATGTCCGTCACTTATATCTCTTTTATGTATTTATCTTATTGAATATGTATCTGCAATTTTCTGTATCTTATACTTTTGATGCTATGTATTGTACTATGTTAATAAAGATAAGGTTTCTGCGAGAGGGGGAAAGTGATTGGTCTTTGCTTTGCATCTCATTGCTGGACCGCCCTATACACGGCCAAGCACGGAGATAGCTATTAGAGAAAAAAATCTCAACCAGGCGACGTATGAGTAGGGCCGATATGTCAGCATAAGCTCGTAAAACGGTCCTGGGAAAGTGGTAGGTACCCAATCACTGTACCTGAGTTGGAACATATCTTTCACCTGCCACGTAAAGGAAGAGAGCTTTCACGTACGGCAGCTAAATACACACGCAGCAGACATGTATTCGTGATCCATGTGTGTGCTGTAGCTGACTAGTGGCGGGGCAACGGCGCTAGGTGTAGCTATATATTATTTTCCCGTGAAGCTGCGAAACGGTGGCATATATCAGATTAATTGTTGAGATAGTGACATAACTTATGTCCAACAGCGGAAAATGGGCCCTCATGATTTCCATAATAGCTTTATGATAAAATAAAACAAATAAATTTATATCTTATCGTCTCGGAATGCGTAAATCAATTTAATCATTCGATATTTATTATTCATTAGTGTTGTGGCCAAACAAAATATTGATGATATTATGATTACCTACATTTTTATAATAATATGAATGATTTTTATAATTTAATACGTAATGTATCAACATAAAAAAAATATGTCAACATTTTGCATTACTGATAAGTGTTATATACATATGCATAATCTAATTCATATCGTATTTTATTTCAATCTCTTTAGACGACTTCATTGCGTAACCACATTGTATTACAACGATGAAATTCTAAAATAACTGTAATGGATTCATCAGAAGGCAAAGGAGAGAATCCATCTATGTTTATAACAATAATATTCTGCTTTCACTGATATACGAACTAAAAACAAGAATACAAAGGTTTTGGGAATCATTGCAAATGATTCCCAAAATAATACTGTACTATATAATACTATACTATATAACTATTCAAACCTACAAAGTTTGACCGATCTGACCCAAATTTCACATATTTATTCGTTAGGACCCGGTAAATAACAAATACTATAAATCTCCACTCCACCTACACTATTTTCTGTATAAATCTATACCGTTTGATAGATCTGACTGTAACGATATTGGCCTATTCAAATAGACATTGCTGAAAAATTATACGAAAATATCTATCTGCTAAAAGCTCATGATAAGGAGAAGCCCCACAATTCATAAATACTCTATAATTAAATATTTGCCGGATAAGTAGGTGCGGGCCTTTATTATTTCTTATTAGCCTTTATTATTTCTGTACGCGGGTGTGTAAAGCAGGCTTTATGTTACTTTAGTTTGACGAAGCGAGCCAATCAAAAGCGGTTGTCCGCGTAACGAATCTGACCAATGAAACGCGTCCTGAGATGTTAGACTTTGACTTTTACACGCAAGTTGGAATCAAAGATGGCGGGAGATAGGGACTAGTTTTTAGCGATACAAATTGGAGAGCGGCACTTGAGTTTTCAGCTTGCAAGTCGGCCGAGGCTTGGTCGAGGTGAGTCCGAAATAAGGAGGATGATTTAAAAGGACCGAGGAAAGAGCCGAAGTTCGATAGTAATTCAAAGGAGAATTGGAACAGTGAACAGATAAGCATTTCCAATATTATTTATTTCTATTGCCTTTTATGTGTATTATATTTGGAACCTTATATTACTATGCGCTCATCAGATTTAATATACGATAATTCGTAGTTTTGCGGCTGTGATAATCCAGCGGGCGTTCTTTCATAATACTTATGTAACTTTCAAATATGCAAAGGAATTTTATGTTATCTGTACTGGCGATTGAATGCACGGATTTCTATACGATTTGTATTATTTTGGAAATAATTGAGATCGGGTAATTATGTGGTTTTGATATCACGATTGTCAGTGTGATATAAATCCAAATCGTACGAGAAATTTCCTCCAAATAATATATTTTAAAAATGCATCTGGATTTTATATTTATTTTATTAAAACATGAATGTGTGGTTTATTTGAACTCGTTACATGTTTGTATTGCGTATCATTAGGCAATCGTTTAAACACGATTTGTTCCTATCAAGTTCTTATAAAGACGTATTTCGAATTGTATATATTGTATCTATTTAGATTAAGCCGCATTTATTAATTCTAGAAAGGGTTTTCTGCTTCGAATGCAAGATTTTATTTACAGGTCAGCCTGGCATATGAATAAAAATTGTTATACTACCGCCATCTATCGAACTCAAACATGACTGTAATAATAATTATCCTTCGATATATTGCTACGACTTTTTAATAATACATGGTGCATTTTATAGTGATTGTCAGACGTACGTATTTATGGGGAAGGGTTTGTTCAGGGGTAGTTAACCTTCGGTCTTCCGTAATCGCGATAGTTATTCATATGACATTGTTTTTATTCATTCAATATTAGATATTTGAAATGTTTTTACAACATATTCCATTATTGTGGGTCGTTTGCGGTTAGATCAGGGGTAGTTGACCTTCGGTCTTCCGTAGCCGTGATAGTTATTCATATGACATTGTTTTATTCATTCAATATTAGATATTTGAAATGTTTTCTACAACATATTCCATTATTGTGGGTCGTTTGCGGTTAGATCAGGGGTAGTTAACCTTCGGTCTTCCGTAGCCGTGATAGTTATTCATATGACATTGTTTTATTCATTCAATATTAGATATTTGAAATGTTTCTCTACAACATTTTCCATTATTGTGGGCAGTTCGCGGTTTGTTCAGGGGTAGTTAACCTTTGGTCTTCCGTAATCACGTTATTTACTTATATGACAGATTGTTTTGTTTTATTCGTTTAATATAAGTAACATCATATTTTTATGAGTTACCGTAATTATTTATCTATATGATTTTATTATTGAGAGTGATGCAACGAATACTACTTTCACGAATACGAATATCAGGCCTACTGTTCGGTGAATACGAATGCGAATATTTCCACCAAGGAGGGGGGGAACTTGAACATACTTATAAATATAATAACCTTGATGCAACGAATACTACCTTCACGAATACGAATGTCACGCCTACTATTCGGTGAATACGAATGCGAATATTTTCACCGAGGTGGGGGAGGACGCAAGCATACTTGTAATTATATTGTTTATGTCTGCATGTGATATCACTATGCGGCGTAGATGAACTGGTTTGAAAGGGCTTATGTTCTGCATGTGCTCGGCGTAGAGGGAATAGTCTTCTTGTTTCTAGGATCCTATACAGGTTTACAGGTGCTGATATTGAAATATATATACAAGGAAAACACTATTTTGGGAACCATTAACTGGATGACAGATATTGAAGCACACATACACACAAGGAGGACGTTATGTTAAATACATGACTGGAAAGTTGTTATTGGAAAACACAGGCGTCCAGTCGGCGGGACGCAAGCATACTTGTAATTATATTGTTTATGTCTGCATGTGATATCACTGTACGGCGTAGATGAACTAGTTTGAAGGGGTTTATGTCCTGTATGTGCTCGGCGTAGAGGGAAAAGTTTTCTTGTTTCTAGGATCTAATACAGTTTTACAGGCGCTGATATTAAAATATATATACAAGGGAATTGAAGGGCTACACAGGCGCTGGTAATTGCTCAATTTTGGAGAGGACCCGTTATATTACTTCGGATCAGGATGCCATCTCAGAAGCAGACCAACTACAGAAATAAGATAAGAACCTTTAATATTATTTATTCTTTATTTTCTTATGTGTACAAAAACACAATAATTTTCGTCACGTGCAGTTCATTTCAAATTAATTGATGAGTAATTTGAAATGTATTGCAGCCTGAAAAACAAAAAACGGCATGCGGAGTATGGTTTCCATTTTTGAATCGGATAAAATGAAAAATTATATATTTCTCAACTATCAAAATATTATAAATGCATTCTGCAAATAAAATTTTTGTAAGCAATATATTTTTTTCTTACTACTTAAAATTGATTGACCCTCAGAGATTTGTTTGGCAATTTGGCTGTTGTTGAATCAGTTACGTTAAGGTATTGTAAGAGATCGATTTAGAGAAATATTTTCTGAGGAAGTTTCTGCTCAGATGTAAAAATATTTTAATGACAGTACCTGATTCCAGATTTACAAAGCACTCAGAAATTTCAATTAAAATTATGTAATTATTCAAAAGGTGTATTTAATATCACTATGCGAAAAACCAACACAGCAAATTGGGAAGATACCTGTTATTTCAACAAGCCACTTGACCGAGGCATTAACTTGTAAATAGATATAAGCATTCGTGATTGGCAATTTGGAGTGCCTCAAGGAATTTTCGTCTGAACCTTTTGTTACGTTCTCAGGGGCCCCGTAGTCCACGGTGTGGGTTAGGATAACGAGTTTTCATGAAGTGAGGTCACAGACTCAGGTAGCCGTACCTCAATCAAAACCTTCGTTTGAGACCTCATCAACGTACGAGACAGGGCGTTCCGCATGGACGAGCAACTATGAGAAGCATGAAGCAATTTAATAATCTATACAACTGCGTGAGGACATTACTAACACCATTTTTCTCATCATTCACCACCTTTTCTAACTTGCTGTATATAAGACCTTCGGGGTTCTCCTTTCCCGGCCAGCGGGAAACATATCAGGAATTACACAATCAACAGTAATAATCATGCTGATACCATAATTTTAATATCTCTAGTCAATAAGACTACACCGTGGGATCAATTCACATCAACTATAATTGGCGATGCTAACATGGCTCTGACTGACGCGCTCAAGGACGAGTCTTTTCCAGTCACCCAGTTAGTTCATTCAGCCCTTTAATGAGCAGTAAACATCATAACAATCCGGCTCATGTAGCCGCAACGTGGGATCCTCATCGAATACAAGTCAATTTGTAGCATTCATAATTCACTACAAACCTTAATATCAGACGCGGGATTTCTTCCTGATATGTTGTCCGGGGAAGCGCAGGACTTCGGGGAAATATGGGACCTAGAGTCTCGGCTTGAAGGCGAGGAAACAATAGTGTGGAAATTGTCTAACAGGAGTTTTTCCGGAAGATCGTTGCGCATATATTTCCCCCTACAGGGGGGGGGTGGGTTCAATTGACGTCTGACACTTTTTCTTAAAAATTAGAAATAAAGAAAAATCTTTATCAAGAAAGATAAAATAGAATATCTTACGAATGATATGTTGCAACGCCTGAATTCTAATGCAGTTACTATTATTATAAAAACAAAATCTACCAATCTATGCGGAACAACCGACTTCCTGACTGACAACGTTTACGCTAAAGGCCACGGTAAACTTGAGCATTTTTGCTCATACGTATAATATATATGAAATGAACCATGCTTTCGTTATATCTCTGTGGTACTGAACTCTTCAAAAGTGCTTTATTGAGAAATATAATGGTACGGGCAAAACGGCGTTCCCTAATTAATTTCACTAATTAGACTTTTTTATAAATATTTTTTTGCGGTGGTGCCGTAGTTAAATGGGTAAAATTAATTTGTTTTGGCGCTAGTTTTATTCGGGGCTATACGCTTATATTTCTCCTATTGCCATTAAACCGGACTCGAATCGTCATCTCTCATATATTGTAGAATCTAGAGCGGTTTCTAGAAGGACGAGTACGGATTAGTTACGTGCGTTTGTTATTTCCATAGTTAGGTAAGAATTCGATCTATATTAGTCTAGTCGCGTTAATAAGAATACGAATCTCGCCACATATCAAAAGAATTTTGGATAGCTATGAACACAACGGAGGGGGAATTTTCCTAACCACTAGATAGATCACGACTGGCCAATTTTGAAAATATAAATTTTTAACAAAAAAAAAATAATATTAGCTTTCATGTAAATATACTTCCAAAGTTCTAAGTTCGACTCAAGTTTTCATCTAGAAGCTTAAAGCATAAAGTGTGTGCTTAAAAGTCCCAAAAGTCATAATAAAGCTTAATTCGGTAGCTTAAAGTCTCAAGCTTTGGGCTTTTCGTAAAACTTATATTATTAAACTTTATAGTTAGGTATTTAGCTTTAGGTGTACAGGTAGCCAGGCGGGTTACGTTTCATGACCAATATTTTGGATTTTTATTCTTGAAGATCCGGCCGTAAATATAGGTCACATTTTTACTTTCCTCCCTTACACCACCCCGTCCTCCCGTTATTTAATTGTATAAATCTAATTCAAATTTTGCATACGTATTTTTTAGGACGCAAATAACAAATACGACATGTCCCCTTCCCATTTTACCACACCTACTTCACCCGATATTTTCTGTACAAATTTATACCGTTTGAAAAATCTGGTCCAAATTTTTAATTGACTTGGTGATAATGAGACCACCTGAAGAGTATACTCTATCGAATAAAAAATAAAATTTTGAAAATCGGTCCATAATTGACAGAGTAATCGGTGAACATACATACAAAAAAATACATACAGTGGAACATAGAACCTCCTCCTTTTTTGAAGTTGGTTAATGATTGTATGCTTATGACATACTTATTATTAAGAAAAATTTAGAAAAAGACTCTAAAAGCATGCATTGAATGTAATAAACATGTATCAATTAGTGTGCGAGAGTGAATATGTATAAAATTTGTCGAATGTTATAATTATGCTAAATTATTATTAATATATAATCACTTTTATACCTCTTTGCTCTCTATTCATTCATCAAACAATCACTAATACGTTTTTTAAACTAATTTTTAATAATAATATATACAAATATATGGAGGTACCTGGATATGAAGCAAGTACCTGAAAAACTTTGTTTTTTTTATTTTAATGTATAAATTTATACATTACAAGTCTATAAAACAAATTTTAATGAGAATCTTTAATTTTTAACCTAAAATTTGTGAAACCCTTTTGAACTTAAAAGTTTACCCGGTACCCGGTTGTTGAGACAGAAAAAGACAAAGATTAATTAAATATTTTAAATTAAATTTTTATTTTTTAAGTATATATTTATAAAGACGAAATAATTACTGTGACACAAATGTGGTAAAATAAGTTTTGGTACGCACAGTAAAAAAGATTGTTAAGATTGTTCACATATTTGTAGGAAAAGTTTATTCAGTTAGTAGATATAATTTTTATTTTTTGATACAATACGATATGATAATCCCACTCCTCAATAGCCCGTCACGTTCCGTAATCTGGCACTTGTACTGTACTCGTGTAATCGTGTTTTTATGCCATTAAACTACTTGTTTATATTAATATCTATACCTATTAAACACAATGTCTGTGTGTCTGTCTGTTCTCTACATAAATCTACACAGTTTGTTAGATCTGACCCAAATTTTGCATACTCATTCTTTAGGACCCAGCGGGTAACAAAGGTGACAATCCCTCCCTCCCCTTTTACCCCTCCCCATCCATCTGATATATTTTTCATGCAAATCTGTACCGTTTGACTGATTTGACACATATTTTGATTACTTATTCTTTAAGACTCGGCAGATAAAAAAGTGACTTTTTCCCCCTCCACCTTTACCCCTCCTTCTCCCTTTGATATATTTTTCCTGCAAATCTATACCGCTTGACCGATCTGACCCATATTTTGATTACTTATTCTTTACGACCCGGCGGGTAACATTGACGTCATTTCCCTCCTCCCCCCTAACCAATGATATATTTCCTGTACAAATCTATCTTATTCTTTAGAACCCGGCGGGTAACATGCGTGACATTACTCTCCTCCTGATATATTTTCAATGCAAATCTGTACCGTTCTACCGAATTTTGCATATATATTCTTTAGGAGCTGGCGGTTAACATAATTTACGTTTCTCCCCCTGGACATCCCATCCATCTCAACCTAGATAAAATGGGAACATTATTTTTTCTTAGTGGCTTTGCAAAACAATGGAACCTTTGTTTCCTCCCACAAACTTATTTTTAACTTAATCTTTAAGTCGTGCAACGCCGGGAACGAACATCTTGTAATATTTCTGAATTGTATACGTACTCTTGTACAATATACGTCGAGCTAGTGAGAGAAATGCGGGCAGTCCGCCACAGCTTCGCATCTCGGGACGTAGTTCAATTTTCTTGCTGATGTTCGCGCGGTGTGGGCGACCGCTCAAGATAGGTATTGATATACAATATTTTTGAATGTGTGTATGATCTAAGAACACGGTTTCCGGATTTCGTCCCCAGAGGGATGGTTAATTAATTAAGACAGAGATGTAGCTATGATTCTGAGAAACGTGTGTGGTACGACATACGTCGGCCCAGGGCTTTTAACCTGTATCGTTAGCCCCGGGCCAGCGTATAAAAAGACTTCCACACACGTTTCTCATATTCATACATTTGTCTCTGTGAGACATCTTTAATTTACCTTAGTTAATATGGATTAGTTAATTCATAAAGTAAATTATTACTCTAACGTGTTTTATCTTGGACTGGGCATTGTGCCTCAAGGAGCTTGCCAAATATTATCTATTAATTTTGTGATAAAGCTTTGATTTACTTTAATATCAATTTTTCACTAGATCTTCGATAAGGAACTCAAAATACAATCAGCATGCAGATAAAAGTAGGTTAAATAGTCATATGAAGAAGGAATTTCGCAATACAAATAATTTCAAAATCATATTTTTTAATATATATTATAGATGTCTCACAGAGACGAAATTATATTTTTATGGATAAGTAGGTATGGAAGTCTTTGGGAGTTCATAGACCTTAAGGACTATCGTACTGCTGGCTTGTATAAATTGATCACTTAAGCCAGCCGTACGATAGTTCGTAAGCCCTATGAATATCTAAAGACTTCCATTCCTGCTTTCCCACAAATATATATATATATATATATATCGTCTCTGTGAGACATCTATAATATATATTGATTAATGATCATATTTATTCTTTAATTTGTTAAACAAAAACACAATATTTAACTCAACAGAATGCAGTTTATTTGAAAAGCTTAATTGATGAGTAATTTTGAAATGTATTGCAGCCTGAAAATGCAAAAAACGGCATGCGGAGTAATGGTTTCCATTTTTGAATCAGATAAAATGAAAAAAATATATTTCTCAACTATCAAAATATTATAAAATGCACAGACAAAATATGAATTTTTGTCAAGCAACCATTTTTTTCTGGACTACTTAAAATTGATTGACCCTCAGAGATTTGTTTGAATAATTTGGCTGTTGTTGAATCAGTTACGTTAAGGTATTGTGCAGAGTATCGATTTTAGAGAAATATTTTCTGCTGGAATCTTTCTGCTCAGATTAAAGTTTATTTTAATACAGTACCTGATTCCAGATTTCATAAAATCACTCTTAAAATTTCAATTATAAATTATGTATATTATTCAAAAGGTTATTGTAATATCACTATGCGAAAAATCCAACACAGCAAATTGAGGAAGATACCTGTTATATTCAACAAGCCACTTGACCGAGGCATTTAAGGGCTTGTAAATAGATATAAGCATAGAGTGATTGGCAATTTGGAGTGACGAAAGGAATTTTCGTCTGTAACCTTTTGTTCAAAATCAGGGGCCCTCGTAGTCCAGTGGTGTGGGTTAGGATAACGAGTTTTATTCCCAGTGAGGTCACATATATGAAAAAAACAAAAATATGTGATTTACTCAAGCCTGTGTGTTTTAGTGACGTGTTTCACTTCTGCAATTGGGTCTCATGGCCTGTTCAAGCGTTAAAATAAAAATAAAAATGTCCAAGGCATTTAAAACGTGTCGGCAGTATTTTATATTATTCATTTGCCATAATACTGAAAATACATCTATAATTTTGAGGTTACGATGTGTACAAATTTTTTATTTCTTATTTATTTCTTATTTTTCTATTCAGCACCATTTTTGTAAGAATATTTAAGTACAAGTAGTAGGTATGGATGAAATAATTCTTGACCATATTTATAGATTATTTAAAAGTGAGGTGTAGTTCGGCGCGACGTCATTTCCGTCGAATTTTTTCCTAAGACAATGTCCCAACGAAGCGAATTGTGTTGGTTGATTGCCGACTTGGTTTACAGGAAACCCCCGTTCTCCCTAATTATGTATTTCAAGCCGAATGCTAAGAAAAATTTGTAGCTAT
This sequence comes from Agrypnia vestita, assembly GCA_016648135.1. Lineage (NCBI taxonomy): Eukaryota > Metazoa > Arthropoda > Insecta > Trichoptera > Phryganeidae > Agrypnia > Agrypnia vestita. Next base: position 12,444 of record JADDOH010017076.1, on the reverse strand, counting down.
TCATAATTCACTATCTTCTTTTCATGCCATTTGACTTGCAGAAGAAGGCGGCGCTACGCCGGCACCATCGCACACAAAGAAACAAATAAAAGGCGACCTTATTGTCAAAGGAAGAAGGCGAGGAAACAATACAAGAGAAAAATGTAGAGAAGGAATTCTGCTTTTCTTGGAGCCCGAGTTCGGGTTGCGCATCCCATAGTTTGGCAAAGCCAAAGAAAAATAATTTCAATTGACGTCTACGGTATCTTTTTCTTCAAAAATAAGAAATAAAGAAAAATCTGTTATTCAAGAAAGATAAAATGTTAATATCTTTACGATAAGATATGTTGCATACGCCAATAATTCTAATCACAGTTACTATATATTCTACAAAACAAAATTACAAAATCTCGTGCGGAACATACCTACTTCCTGAACTGTATAACGTATATGTTAAAGGCCACGGTAAACGAGAGCATATTTTGCTCATTAGAAGATAATTGAGATAGAACGTGAACCTTGCTTTCGTTATATCTCTAAACTACTCGAAGGTCTTCAAAAGTGGTTGAAGTGAACGAAACTATGGATGGTACTTTGCAAAACGGAATTTCCACTACACCTAATTAGACTTCGTTTATTAAATATAGCTTTTGCAAACACTGCCGTAGTTAAAGTCGGTAAAATTAATTTGAATTTGGCGCGCGTTAAGAATCGGGTAAGATGAGTCTTAGTATTTCTCCTATTGCCATTAAACTTTTACTCAGAACACGTCATGAGAAAATTATTTGAAAATGGCGGGGAGGATTTTCAATCGGAGGAAATAATATCACTTATCCACGTTTCAATCGTAAACGTGTATTGCCACAAAGTTTTAAATTTTGGTGGTATGCCAGGTGGTTGAAGGGGCAATTTGTTTGAGTGCGCTAATTACGAAACAGCGCTGACTCCGGGCAGGATTCCATAACGATTCTATCTTGCTAAGGCCCGGTTTAAAGCATAGATTTTTACGGAAATGGACCGTTTGATGGATGAAGTACGCAAAAACCTATGCTTTAAACGAACTTTTACTTTAATCTAACTTGAAACAACCGGGCCTAAGGCCGCTATGAATCATCCATCAACCATCAGCCACTATCAACGAAAATAAAGAACAAACAAGCTACCAAACTTCACACTTATTAGGTTGCAAATATCATTCACGCACCAAATAAAATCATAACAAAGAAAGATTCTTCGAGTCACGTGTTCTAAAAATAGATAACCGGCGGGCGGAGGAAAAAGAAGCAAAAGTGGACTGAGAGACAACTTAAAATTTTTCTTAAATGAGTTACATACATCTTCTTCTTCTTCTTCATCAGCCTTTGTCTTTTTACTGCTGGATACAGGCCTCTTCCTTATTTTTCCATTCTTCCCTGTTGTTGGCTAATTGTATCCATTTCTTTCCCCCCACAGCGACAATATCATCGGCCCATCTCTTTTGAGGTCTTCCGATGCCTCTTTTATTTTCCCAAGGTCTCCATATCAGAACTCTGGGAGGCCATCTTGTAGTATCTTGTCTTGCAACGTGTCCTGCCCATTGCCATTTTAGCTTCGCTGCACGATCCATGATATCCACTACTCTAGTTCTGCGCCTAATTTCGTCGTTTCTAATTTTATCTCTTAGGCTTACTCCAAGAATGGATCTCTCCATGGATCGTTGCGTGTATTTGAGCTTTTCTACACTTTTCTTTGTAAGGGCCATAGTCTCCAATCCATACGTCATCACTGGCAGTATGCACAATTCAAAGGCTTTTCTTTTTAGGCTAATTGGGATCTCTTTGTTGTCAAAGATATGTTTGAGTTTGCTAAAAGCAGTCCAGCTCATTCCTATTCGTCTTAGCAATTCTGCTGTTTGGTTATCTTTGTTCAATTTTATCAATTCATCTACTATTTCAATATTATTATCATTGATAGTGATGACTTTGTTCTCTGGACTCAAAAGTTTTGTTTTCTTTATATTCATCTTAAGACCAACTTTGCTCGAAGCTTTGTGTAGTTTTTTTAGCATTATACTTAGTTCTTTGATATTATTACTTACAACTACTATGTCGTCAGCAAATCTGAGGTGACTTAAATATGTGCCATCTATCTTCACACCTTTTTTATCCCAGTTCAGGTTCTTAAATACATCTTCGAAGGCTAACGTGAAGAGCTTAGGCGAGATTGTGTCACCTTGTCGGTCACCTTTTTCTATTTTTATTGAGTTTTTACCTTTTTCTATTATTGTATGAGTTATATACATAAATGGATTCAATTTACAATAGAAATAAAAAATAATAATAAATTTCTTGGATGTTAACATTTCAATAGATAGTAATAAAATGGAATATAACATAATTCGTAAAGATACATAAACAGAAATAGTTAGATACAATTCTTCTAATCATCCCTATTCTCAAAAATCAGCATCGTTTCACTCTACGCACGTAGACTGGTTGATAATCAATTAGTTGTTAAAAAGTTATTACGGTCGTTAAACTGTAACTGTAACTGGTTGCGGATATTTTATACGAACCGTATGTTTTTCCGAGAAAGATTCTCGACGTTTCGTTGAATTCTTATTCAACATCATCAGGAGGATGACCTTTACCCGCGGAGGTAGAGGGTGGACTGATTACTGCTTTCGAGGGCGTAAATTAAAAAAAATGCAACGAAGAGAGGATTGCAGTCTGTGACACATTGTATATAGAAAACCGACACACACGTACAGGTACCTATACAAAACCTTGCATCAACACCCAGCGTAACTGAGGTCGATCCCCACATCATTAATAACACGGGTTAACAGAATTTTCGACAAAGAAAACATTGCCTTGGAAAGAAAAACAGTGCAGGATGCACTCATAGCTAATGGATACTCTTCGAACGTTCCGAAATCATGAAAACGATCTAGTTTATGCGAAGTCCCAAGAAATAAAGCATACTTACCTTACATCAAAGGTCTGACTGACAAAATCAGCCAGGTGTTGTTGAAATTAAATATAAAAACAGTTTTCAGCCCCCATAGTTCGATCTCTTTTATGTTAGGTAGTGTGAAAGATAACACACCGTTCGAGTCTCCAGGTGTATAGTCTCCAGGTGTATACAGAGTGCCATGCGATTGTGGAGCGTTCTACATAGGACAAACCAAACTCAATATCGCTACACATTGAAAGAACATATTGAAGCAAGTAAAAAAAAACTACAATATATCGGCAATTTGCGAACATGTATCCAAAAGGGAATCTCTGTCACTTCATCAGATTTGACAAGACAAAAATCTTAACTGCTCGAAGAATATTTTTTCTTCTTCTGTATGAAGGCTTGAACTTTGTGGTGATATTATTATTAAAATAAAACACAAATTACTTTGTTTTCACCACTATATTAGATTAAAAAATCTACATGTTTCGAGAACAATGTTCTCTTTATCAGGATTATTGTGTACAATAATCCTGATGAAGAGAACATTGTTCTCGAAACATGTAGATTTTTTAATCTAATATAGTGGTGAAAACAATGTAATTTGTGTTTTATTTTAACAAAAATCTTATCAACAGAACCACATGTTATACCCAGATTAGTGAGGGAGTCCATTGAAATATACAAACATCCCAATTTCAATAGAGATGACTGATGATTGATTTCTATCAAGTATTTGGCGCCCTGTTCTTACAACATTGATTCAACCTTTGAGAGACGTCGCAGTAAAATCCACCAACGTAACTAGTACATATTGCACATTGGCGACCTCTACCGTAGAAGAAGTTAACACTCCACAACAACCGAAACATTTTTTTATTGAATTGAGTGTTTTTAATCGGTATTTATATTTTTAAACAGTTGCGATTAATAATGGTTTTAATATTAAATCAATAGATGTTTAATAATATATTAAATTTATGAAAATACTATAAGATTAAAGTATACTCCTAATTTTTTTTTGTTATCTCACGTCAGTTAGTTCTGAGAAAGATTGCTCTACTAACGATGCTTGGAGCAGATCGCACTACTCATCTTCAGGGGTGGTGACTGGTCACTAAAGTGTTGCTCTTATACGATCGTGAAAACACGTCATTTAAGTTCAGGGCAAAGTAAATTTAATTCGAATAATTAGATCGTCATTTATGCCCATTTGTATTACTTTTCACAATACTGCTTGCAAATTCTGTTTGAAAGGTTCGGCAAATTGTTCGGCTCTGATGGGTTTTTAATGTTTGTGTTAATGATATGTATTTTGGGAGACTTTTGAATTTTTATAAATATAATAAACCAGATGCTTGATAATCTAAAATCATCGTCTCTGTTTTATAAATTATTGGATCTATATTTATATATTACTTCTCAATTGATTCTTTCCGTATCATTATTTTTTCGTCAAAATCGATCTAATGACTTCCTGTTATAGCATGCTGTGCGAGAGTTGACTTGTACTGGTGTTTTACGTCCACAGCGTGTTCGGCTATTCTGGCGGATATCTTCCAGTTGGTTCGTCCGATGTAACTTTAATTAAAAATGCTGCATGGTATCTCGTATTTTCCTTAGGATTCCAGAGGGACGATATCTCTTGCATTTCTTAGTAGAGAGGTAATCTTATTGTCAGTTTTAAAAATTGCTCTAATGTTGTGTCGTTTTGTCTGTAGATCCTATGATGTATTAGCGCTTTGAGGGCTTCTGATGGTTCATCTTTGCATTTTTACCGATCTGCTTCAAGATTGTCAAATGTTTTTTTTATTAGTACATTTGAAAGTAGGGCATTTTTAAGTTTATTAAATTCTTTGTTCAAATGTTCTCTGTCTGCTATTCGTTTCGCACTGGTGATTGGCAACCTAAATTACGTGCTCGGGATAGTGGTTTGAGGTGGCGTTAAGGTATCTGTTTAAAGTGTATTGAGGTATTTTATACACAGTACGTCTAGAGCTTTGAATCGTTTTTGAACTCCATTGTGAAATTTGTGGATGCCGTAAAAATAGTTCAAGATTCACAAGATTCTCAGCGGAGCTATCGATTCTCTTTCTCTATCTGATATAAATTTGCATGTTAAACCCCGTATAAGAAACCCGGAGTTCTTTAGAACAAGCCAGCATACTAATAATGTTGGTTACTTTTCTCCCATCACAAGGTTGTATCGCACATATAATATGTATTGTGCTGACCCTAACATTCATGCTGCTATTCTTGCAGATACCTTATCATCGTTCAAAAACTCACTCATACACAATATTCATTTTCTAAACAATAACCTAAACCTATAGATCCATTAAATCAATTATTTATTAAATTAAATAAATAATAATAACTTTGTTATATACCACTTATATTTATTAAAAATCCAACCGGGTTTCGCTACTACCTTTACTTACCTTAACTACCTACTAGCTTCTTCAGGGATCTTAACTGTCTAAACATACAAAAGTTATGCGCTTATATACTAGTGTGAAAGGTGGAAGGACGGAGTGCCAATAGTGGGGGTAGGGGGTGGGATTATACAGGGAATATTATTATTAAGAGGGAACATATTTAAGAGCGGACTATAAGACAGAAGTTTAAAATATTATCTACTAAAGTTAGTAGATAATATTTTAAACAGAAAAATGTAACAATTAACCCGTAATAAATTTTTGTTCCACAGTAATGAAGTAGTTAAGCATCAAGATTTCCAATGGCGTCGTATTTTATTTATTAATTCCACTTTTTCCACTTCTAGCGTCAAAAATATTTCACCAGACATCAGACCCGCGTTTTATACGAATAATAATATAGGTAAATTTTTAGTCAATTGTAAAGATAAGGAGGATAAATTTAGCCATTCTGGTGTATATTCATTAAAATGTAACGATTGCCCCGCGTTTTATATAGGAAAGACATCGCGTAATGTAAAAATTACAGTAAAAGAGCACTTGCGTTGTTTAAAAAGTAGTGGGTTCTCAGAGTTTGTAAATCATTTAATTGAAGAAGACCACATGTTCAATAATAGCATAGGAGTTAGTATTATCCATAAAAACGGAATAGGTAATAGACTAGATAATTTAGAGGCATTAGAGATAAGAAAAGCCATTAATTTAAATCATAAAATAATTAATAATCAAATAAATTTGTCTTATAGTCCACTCTTAAATATGTTCCCTCTTAATAATAATATTCCTTGTATAATCCCACCCCCTACCCCCACTATTGGCACTCCGTCCTTCCACCTTTCACACTAGTATATAAGCGCATAACTTTTGTATGTTTAGACAGTTAAGATCCCTGAAGAAGCTACAGTAGTAGCGAAACCCGGTTGGATTTTTAATAAATATAAGTGGTGTATAACAAAGTTATTATTATTTATTTAATTATAATGTATCACCACCAAATGTTTTCTTCCTTTGAAATACTAATCGCACTACATTCAAACACTAAATATACAATACACATAAATGAACTTGTAAAATATACTTACATGCAAAAATACATGTAACTAGAGCGTGCCAAAGACACTTGTAATTGGGATAATGGGCATAATCTTCATTTATAATGTTTTATTATTGAGTATCCTATACCTATTATCCTGTTAGTGACGCTAATATTTTTTTTTTTTAAATATTATTCGAGGGTTTTCTTTCATTGCGGCCAAATGACGAAGAAAAACGTCTTTCAGTGTTTTTTTTTTAATCTATTATGACGATACACTATGAGGCAAATAAAGGTATACCGCTTTTTAATGGGGCCAAAAGTGGATAAAAACATCCCAGGTTTAAAAAAAAGGTAAATACAATTAATTAGTAAATAGTAAATGTCGTTTTCTGTTCCCTCTGAGTAACCATGCTGTTAGTCCATCAGTCAGAAATTAGTCGTTGCGTTAAATGCACGTATTGATTTTCGGTATCTGTTCATAAGCATACATTTGAAAAAAAAATTTTTTTCGTGATGTTTTTCGATTTTTATGAAATACGATGGAGCGGGTAAATAAAAATATTTTTATTTAAAATTACTTTCTTTATTAAAATATATAAATCTCTTTTGAAGAATTTTTTTTTGAAAAATTTTGAAACCTGAGAGGATTTGCTGAACTTCTTAAAGCTTCACAACTATGATTTTTAATTAAACGGAAAGCTGGTATTTTTTCTTTACGATTTCATGAAAGTTGAGCCGCTAAAACCCCCGCATCTTGAGATTTTAATCTTTTTTAACTGTGAATAAATTTTGGTTACATTATTTCAGGATCATCCGGCGTCATGGTATGTGCAAGAAAATACTTGTTTGATATGATACAACAGTATAATCTATCAAATCTTCTCTAAAACTACAGTACGTGGAAAACAACAGAAAAAAAACAAAAACAGAAAAAGAAAATCAAGCATCATTTTGTAAGTCCCAAATAAACGAAGATGGACCACATTACGCAAAATTGAAGAAAAATTTATCGAAAAACATAGAATTTGGCTCGAGGGGGCATTACGGTTTCCGTAGCATTACACAGAGTAAGACAGCCACCTAGGTTATTTTGTGAAGCAAATGAGAGGACGAAAATAAAATAAAAGAACATATTTGCAGAGTAAAATTTTTCTGTAATTAAAAAATTTAAATAAAATGGCAGCTACATATAAACTGTGATAAATAAGTTTTGTGTAAATATGATATTTTAGATTCGTTTATATACTTAACGTTCATTTACCTACTCTTTCGCTTCGCACCATGTTTTTCTTATTTTGTACGCCTTATTTATTTGAATAATTCTTGCTGTATAACTTATTTCTTATTACATCTTACCTATTATGTAGCTGCATGTGAAAATTCATGTTTATATATTTAAATCAACTAATATTTTTATAAATCGCACATATAACAATTTAATATAGGTATGTACTCTCATATGAAATATATGGAACTGCACAAACCTCCCCACGGATATAGATTATTTATTATTTATCTATTTATATAATATATTTTTTGAATTTCCGAAAATAAATATTTTCATTGATAATATTTCGAAATTTTTGTGATTAACTTTGTGGAAGTTCATTGTAAATAACTATGAATAGAACACAACGTTGTTTACTTCACACAATGATAGTTTAATTAAATAAATTAATTAAAACGTTTTCGATGCTTACTGCATCATCTTCAGTAATATACTAACTTAAGACTAGAAGACATGTTATCTACTACATAGGGGCGGGAGTTGTCGGGAGCGGGGGAGGGGCAGGCGGAAAGTGAAAGTGGTTGCTGGGAGGGGCTAGTATGGTAAGAAGGGGGGATTTAATAAGTGGTGTTTGTATGTTTAAGGCCTCATCATTATTTAGATGAATTTCTATATTTTCCAAGATGTCCAATTTCTTTCCTTTTTTGCATACATGCAACACCTCCACGTTATCATACTTGAAGTGATGTCCCTCTGATCTCACATGATCTGCCATCTCTGAATTAATATTGACATTTTTTATCCCTTTAAAATGTTCATCAATTCGCGTTTTTATTTTTCTTCCGGTTTGTCCTATATAGCATGATTGGCAGTTCCCACAGTTAATTTTATAAACGCCACTATTTTCTAGATGTTCTGTTTTAGTTTTATTATTGAAAACGTATTTCTTAATGGTGTTGTTAGTGTAGAACGCGGGTCTGAAAAGAAAGAGAGTTCAGACTTGAAGAAAGTAAAAACTCGTAAAATAAATCTTTTATTTTCGCTTCAACATTTTATCTGACATATTTATTCGATCGCAACGGAAAACTACTTTTTGAACCAAAAAGAACCGCTTCGCTTGTCTCGCCACTGCGGTAAGAACCCTTCCAAAGTCTTCGCTTTCCAATCATCTCTTATTTCACGACTGAGTACACTGGCCCGCCGTTCTGCGCATGCGTCACTTATCTATGGCATGCGCCTGCGCTTGTCTTCGGCTGTCAAATTTCAAGGGTCGACTCGTTACAGTATATATCCGAGTAACGTTTTCTGACACATGTTGCTTTATTTATTTCGAGTAGATATTCATTTGATGTAATTATTTTTTTTATTCTTGATTTTTACACAGTTGACAACTTTTTAACTAAGATAAATAAAAATAATGAATATAATTATTTTAAAATTAATCAAAAAAAATCAAAAGCTTATTTCTAGATCCTGCAGCATAATATTTCTGCAGGAGCACTTGGATTCTTAGTTCATATGATGACACAAGGTAGATACAAATGTCGGTGAACAAGTCGTCGTAAGATTGGCACATTTGTTTATTTAAGGGATATATACGATATTTTAATCACTTCTGGTAAATTACGTTCAATGTTTGCTCGTAGAAAGCTCGCTCTATTAGGAGTTTCGTGTGTTGTAATATCAGCGTCACAAATCACCTGTCACACTGGTTTTATCGCGGAGATGTCACATTGTTATCATCACTAACAGAATTGACTTACCTCCAGTTGCGTGACTTCGTTTATAGATTAATTCCTTAGTCATATTAGTTCAGGAATTGGCGAGAGGCCTGTAGAATGTTCTAGACTTTTCCAATGTAATGTTTTATTATATAATGGAATGTCATAAATTCTTAGTGAGGAAAAATATAGTCACGCATGACTGACTCTGCGTTGCGTGCATAATTTACGAGAATTTACGGTTACAGATAACTGGTCCTGTTTTGCGTGACGTTAATATATTATTGTTAATACTCAGTAGGTTCGCCATTATATTGTGTTTTTGTTAACACTATATAATTTATTATTACAATGATATATTACAAACAACTACAGTCTTAAAACTATCTATTTTATTTAGGATGTGAATTTTTCATTCAAAAATACTGTTTACATGAAGGAGCAAAAAAATACAATTCGGCTTGTATTGGACTTAACATTTTTGCTCAGTTGCTTTCATATACATGTCTCCTTTCACAATAATACTTATTTTATCGTAATGTTGCGTAAAATTGTTTCTATACCATTCTTTAAAAGTGAGTCCCTGGGACCACACCTGTGTGGTTATAAAAAAATTATGGACTTGGTAAGTCAAAGGTAAAAATTAATTATGCGCTTCAAAAACAAGCACTTGGCAAATCAAAGTTTGTGATGGCTCCTCTTCTTCGCCTTTCAGCTCTATCCTACTCCTAACTGAGTTTACGCCTTGTTAGAGGCAAACAAGCTATCTATCTACGTCGGGTGAAGGCTCTACGGCTTTTAACGTAGTATTTCCAAACACCCTCGCTTTATTCAAGACCTCCCCAGTTCACGTTGTGTAATTTTTTGTTTCGAACTATAGGGGATGAATTGGTTTAGTGGTAACCCTAACGCAAGCTTTTCTTAAATTAAATACTGGGGTATGAAGTTCGTGAATGTTCATGGAAAACGCAAACAAAACTACCTAGCACGTCAATTAAGCCCTACGGTGCAATTGCTAAACATACTATGTTCCGTGGCCCTATATTATTTACCTATCATTCCTACGGACTGAAACCACTGCATCTGGTGTAGCTGCGCTTCCAGAGTTCGCGATCCTCTGCTTCCACGCCCTCTCCGCTCGATCCCCCATTGTCCTACCTGTATGGGATCGACCGCCATCCACTGGAAAGGTTAGTGACGTGCCGTTATCACATGCGCATGCACATATAGAGTACATAGATCCCCTGAAAGCCCTCGAGTCCTTCGTAGCCGTTCCTATGGATGATTCCGTCTTCGACGCCCTCGCTGATTAATAATTTTATCTCTCGCCGTTATCCCGCTGTGCTTATTCCTTACGATCTTTTATATTTACTCTGCATTATCTTTATATCAATTACATTGTTACGTTTATTTACTAGCCGGCCTAAGTTCCGTTACCTGTATCTGGCCCTATGTCTCACTCTAGTGGTACGTTGGGTTTTAATGGATAAGGGGTTTGTAGAAGGAATGTGTAAATGTATGTGTACGCGGAAACTGTGGTTGCTTTAAATTCGGCCCCTCCGTACCCAAAGGCTCATCGGTGACTGATCCCATCTTCCTTCTCCCGACACGAGTTCCGGATACGTTGACCTGAGCCTGGATGCGCCTTTTCATGTTGGGCCTCTTCTGTGCAAAGTACCGCACCATCCCTCGCGTCAGTGTCTGGCGTCCGGGCTCAGAGCCAGTTTGCCCCCCGAATTCCAACTCCTCCAGGTTAAACTAAGTTAAACTACGGTATATATACTGAAGCTACTGTAAAGATGGTCCCGGGCCACCTGTCAAGCCAAAAATATGCGAGTGGGGAAGGGGAGTTTCCTAGGCTCCCCAACCCTCGCCTGTGAGCAACTGCAGCCCATTTGCCATTCGCGACACTACAGTGACTGCAACCACCCTCCCAGGTAGTACTTATTATAATCTGATATGCATCAATACGTTCAATCCATTCCAGACGAGGGAAGACATCCGCACGGGTGTTGTGCCACCCGTGAAGAGCCCCCTCATACACTACGTACGAATAGATACATACTAATAAAATATAATATACATACATATACTTACATATACAATACATAAATAAATACTTGTAATGGTTGGTTGCCATGTGGGTTCACGAGGCCATGACCCCTCGTATTAGTAGATGGAAAGGTGGATCTGGACAGTAGGGATATGCCTAGCCCCTGGCCAGGGATGTCGGTGTATTTTCTCCAAATGGTGTACAGCTAGGATACTGCCATCGATGATGATGGGATCTGCCTAATTATCTCCGACTGATGTGTAACTGGAACCCTGCCATCACTGATGAAGATGATGATGTCACTATCGAAACGTCACCTGATGACATTTAGCTGAACCGCCGCTAATGATGATGATGATGATGATGATACTATCGTAACTTTTCCTGACGATATACAACTGGGACACCGCTAATGATGACGTTGATGATGCTATCGAAACGCCCCCTGACGATATATAGCTGAACCACCGCTAGTGATGATGATGATGACGATGATACTCTCGTAACGTCTCCTGACTATATATAGCCGAAACACCGCTAATGATGGTGATGATACTATCGTAACGACTCCTGACGATATATAGCTGAAACACCGCTAATGATGATGATGATGATGATGATGCTATCGAAACGCCCGCTGACTATATATAACTGGGACTCTGCTAGTGATGATGATGATGATGATACTATTGAAACACCTCCTGACTATATGTAACTGGGACACTGCTAACGATGATGTTGATGAAGATACTATCGCAACGCCTCCTGGCTATATACAACTGGGACGCTGCTAATGATGGTGATGATGATGATGCTAATGAAACGTCTCCTGACAATATATAACTGGGACACTGCTAATGATGATGATGTTGATGATACTATCGAAACGCCTCCTGACGATATAAAGCTGAACCACCGCTAGTGATGACGATGATGATGATGATACTATCGCAACGCCTCCCGACGATATATATCTGGAACCCCGCTAGTGATGATGATGATACTATCAGAACGCCTCCTGACTGTATGTGACTGGAACACCGCTAATG
>JADDOH010017075.1:0-35262 GCA_016648135.1 Agrypnia vestita | reverse complement strand
ATTGTGTGGAAAATCTTTGGTCGATAGAGTGAGGAATGAACAAATTAGAAGTGAATGCAATGCTGGCTGTAGTGTGGTAGATAGAATAAAGAAAGGAGTGCTGAGATGGTTTGGTCATGTGGAACGTATGAACGAGGAAAGGATGGTTAAGAAAATATATGAGGCGAATGTTGAAGGCAACAGGAATAGAGGGCGTCCGCGAAAGACCTGGCACGATCAGGTACTACAAGGATTTGAGGATGGCCCTGTTAAAAGCCGCAACAATCGTAGAACGTGTATGAGAAGATGTATGAATGTGGCCGAAGCAAAAGTGGTGTGCCAGGATAGAAGAGTGTGGCGTTCAATCCTCTCTGCCTACCCCTGCAGGGAAACGGCGTGATGGTTAGTTAGTTAGTAGTTAGTAAGCTTGAAAAAAGAGATATTTATTTTCGACCGCTGGGAATGTACAAACTGATAAAAGAAATGTAACTACTTTTTGAACAAAAATTTGCCGATGGTAAATTTACAGTGGTGTATTATTTATTACCTAGTTGAATATTCGTATTCGCCGAATTCGAGTAGGCTTGATATTCGTATTCGTTTTCGTGAAAGCAGTATTCGTTGCATCACTAGTAATAATCATACTTGAATGTTCTCACTGTACGCGCCTGGTATCTAGTATTCTGTTAGTGTCTCGTTAAAAATAAAATAAAATAATTAGTAAGTATTTTTATTTATTCAAAATTTTAATGTGGTAAATTAGGTAAGTTGGGGGGAAGGTTACCTGCGACCCTGCATCGCATGTATCGTACACAGCCGCCACCGACCGCCCATTCTAAATTCGGTTAAGTAGCGCGAGCCGTATGTACCACAGTACACACGGTAATTGGATTGTTCTCGCTTCTGTTAACACCGTGTTCGGAATAAACCCAGCCAGTAGTTTAAACTGACCATGAATCTCGGCGGGCTTCGTGCTAATCTGTAAGGAATTGCCCTTCTGCACGGCATGATATCGGCTTATACTTGGTCATGTAAATTAAATAGATATGTTTAATGTTTACCAAGCAGCGCCCACACACCCTTGTTAAATCCCACCCATTTAAAAAATTAAAACTGCACTTATTAATGTTTCTCCTTTCAGATATTGGACTCATTCCCTCATTTTGGGTACAGGTTTCATTTATTTATTTATGGTCTGCGTAATTCTTCAACATTGAATTTAAAATTAATGCTCAGAGTTTTAACAGCAAAGTAAAATACCTCATTAAGTACCATTGCATTGCATGTTCAAGGTTCCAAGGTTCAGTTAATTAATAGCTAAGGTGGAAATGAATACAAACTAAATGTCAATGTATTAATAGTAATGTTCAAAATATATCGTTCCACCAATTTTCATATTATGTCTGTGCTTTTAAAATGTTTTGGCCAACTTGGCTGTTGTTTTTTTGTGTCGCCTTGCAATCAATTAGTTAACGATGATGATGATGATGATCAATGAATCATGATGAAATGGCACTATGTCTCTGTATATATCGACGGCTCCTACGTATAATATCGTAACCCACAAATCGACGATTTTTAGTTTTTTGTGTATTTCATATGTATTTAATTATATCTTTATTTCCAAGAAAGAAAAAAAAAATTTTTGCAATAAATAACGTTTTTTCGGACGTCTTTTATCGTATCTCAAACAATCACATATTTTTTACAAAGTATACCATCGTATGTAACACTTACGATAATTTGCGTTGGAAAATAACATAAGATAATTGGTACGCACAAGGCCATACCAAGTTCAAAATAACTATTAATAAATTCCCAAAATATTTTAAAACCCGAGCGGCTAAAAAACCGAATTTAAAAATAGCTATATATAGGGTGGGTCTCCGTGTTACGGTGGGAGAAATTCAGTATAAATTTATAATATTTTAAGCACAAAGGTAAATTCGAAAGCAACAACAAAAAACACTTTTTCAGGAATTTAAATTAAAAATAAAAGACACTTTATTTAGCAAAAAAACGATTCCGCGGACCGGCAGCGTAACAAGGTAAAAGTAATCTCGGCGAACTGAGGATGCTGAGTCTGCGGAATCTTCCTTTATTTATACTTAAAATCTAGACACAGCGGGAAATCAACGGTCAAAATGGGATTAGTAAGGGAGGGGAGAGACATCTCGAGAATACCCAGTGGCGGATGGTGGTCAGCGCAGCATTCCCGAGCGGTATGATCCGCGCCGGCCCATCCTCTAAACGGACTATTTTGCCCGCCTAGCCAAATTATCTCCCGAACGGGGAGGTGTACATATGTAAATGTTACGTCAAATTGAACGCCTGGCACATCCGCATGTGAATTTAATTAGTACCAATGTGTCCGGATGTGTCGGCGTTCATAAATCGCCTCAAAAAAGGCCGATTCCTATCTCTCGATGTATCTCCTTCCAAACTAATCCGATTCTTTATTTTATAACGAATTCTGACAGGAAATGACATGCCAGGTTTTGTGCACTTTTTCTGAGTTCATCTCGTGAACTTTCTGATTTTACGGCGTTGCAAACTTTCCACGCGCCGCGTACGTCTGGTCCATAAACCAGCGGCCCCCGCCAGGCGCCGGCTTGTCGCGTTCAAACGTCGGCCTGCCTGACCCCCGCCAGGCGCCGGCTTGTCGCGTTCAAACGTCGGCCTGCCTGACCATTTTAACGGCCTTTCAAATCTGCTGCGCAGTTATCTGAAAACTGGCAAAAAACATATTTTTGCTATTTAATTTAATCCGCGAGATCGGCCGTCATCCTCCACAGTGAGATACGTTTATTTCCGAATCTCGCGGATGTCCTAATAATGCACAAAACCTTATATCTCCAGTCAGGATTCGTCAGTAATAAGACCGCTAATTCCACTCATTTTATTTACAATAAAAAATTACAAATTACATATAGAATAAAATTACAAAAAATTCTTAAAACTATTCAAGTTGTCGAGGCCTCGACGCGAGTATAAGAAATATTATAAACTAAATACATAAATGTTCAAAAAATAAACCTTATGGTAACAATTACACATACACACACACGGCCATATATAGTTATTTTTATTAAATTTAAAAAATTCAATTTTATGCCGCTGGATTGATCGTGTGCGAAACAATAATTTTATCGTATGTAACACTTACGATAACATACGTTCGAAAATAACATAAGATAATTATCGTATGTAACACTTACGATCATATGCGTGAGAAAATAACATAAGAAAATTATCGTATGTAACACTTACGTTATTTTACGCGTCTTTTCCGAAGTAAAATGTTGTAAGTCATTTATACGATATTTTATGTCGCGTCTTTTCCGAAGTAAAATGTTGTGAATCATTTATACGATATTTTACGTCGCGTCTTTTCTGGAGTATAATATCGTATGTGCATTTCTACAAAAACCTTTAATAATTTCGTCTTTTTTGTGATTATTTATGAAACTACGATATAAAATAAAATATTGAAACGAAATTTCAAAAAAATTGGGCAATATTTAGATTTATACCGGACGAAAATATATTCAAATCCTTCTCCTGTAAAATTGAATTTTGTGGGTTACGATATTATACGTAGGAGCCGTCGATATGTGTGTATTTGTATGTATTTAATATTTATTTTAATTTATATTATTTACTTCACATAACGCAATGTTATTAGAAACACTTTTCACCACCACAAGTATGCAAATGGAGGTAAATAGATATCCCCATTTGGACATTTGACACCGAGGTACGATTGTTTATAATTTATAAAGTTTATTTAGTATTAAGTCATTTTTACCAAAAATAAAGTGATGATAAACTAAATTGATTCGTTTAATTATATTAATAATAATTGTATTTGTTTCTTTTTATGGAAATTAAGGTAAGCAGAATTGACACATGGCTGAAAAATTTGGATGTAATTTTGATAATATTATTAATCTTGATTTATTAAATTGTTTTACGTCACTCTATACAATACGTATTGTTTTTTTTCTGGTATTCTTCTTATAATTCGCAATCCACACTCAATTTTTCTAATATGCTATCTGAACTAATTTGTAAAAAAAAGTATTTTTTATAGAAGAAAAGTGCAAGACGAGTGTGACATGGCAATATATATATAATTTTAAAAAAATGTAACGTTAATTTTTAATATTTTTTAGAACAATTTTTACGTTCCGTAATTTGTTGACAACTATTCACCGTGGAGACTATAAGGTGTAGGTACGTAATAATATGTATGTAGAAGTCGTCACGGTTCTTGGCCCAGGAAACGTCCAATTACTAAAACTGCTTCATTGTGCCGCTTGCAGAGACGTCCGTGCAGCACGGGCATCACGCTCTCTGCTTGCCCATCGTCACTATTCGCGGATTATTAAACTCTCTATACGAGTGTCTGTGAATAACGCCGCCTTTAAAGGCGATATTCACGTCACCCATCAAAAAACAATTCTCTTCAAAAGTTAAAAAAATACTCCAAACTCATTTCAAAGTGTTCTCTCCTGGAGAGTTTTTCGATTTGTCCCGTGTACGACTGAATAACGTATGTATGTATTCGGTAGGCTCGCAGTAATCTGTATAAAATGCGATGTGAAAAGACATTTCGCTTGACTTATTACTTTTACCGTTCTGATATATTTCAGTTCAAAGTCTAAATATGTTTCTTCTAGCCTAAAAATACTTTCCGAGAAATATTTGGATTGGGAATAATTAAAACATTTTCAATACTATATTTTACCGCCTCGACCGGTTGTGATCAAACCGGAAAAAATATAAGAAATAATAAATATAAATATCATTTCATTTCAGTACCTACCGATAAATCAGCGTTTATTGGACAAAAGGCGTTTAATTGCTTGATACATACACACATAATATACATATGTATATAAATATATAATGAAATATAGCAAGCCATTACCTACCTCGCCAGAAATAATATATATAGAAATACATGTTCTGAGGTAGGTGGCCATTTTTAATCATTTTACCACCTTAGATCGATACCTAATAGTGCTTTTGAAAGAAAGCAAAACAGAGTAAAAATCAAGAATAAAGAATATTAAAAATTATGAAATTATCATGCAAGATGTAAGATAAAATGGCAAAAAAAACGGTAAAAATAAAAAAGGTAGTTTTCTCACAATTTAAATGATCCGGAAGGTGCCTAATAATTCAATTAAATACCACGATTGCACAACTAATGTACTTTTTTTTAAATAACTAATGTCGTGTACACCTGCATATATTTTTTAAGAATAATATAATAGATAAACTAAGTCATGCCTACATATACTGAAATAACGCATATTTCATACCTAAATACATATTTTAAATCGAGAAAAATAACTAGGAAGCAAATAAATGTACATTGCACAATTATATTGATGGAAAAAAAACAGTAATTTACGAAAATTTTACGTCGCTACAATATTCTAAAATAATATGATCAGGAAACATCGCTGGAAAATTAGGAAATATTAGTTTAAAGTTATATTCCGATTGTGTCAATGTAATCACCCTGATTACAAATATCGCCGATTAATCGGTACCACCTTTGAAATAATCTGTCTCCTATTTTGAAGTCTATGCAGTAGCTTAGTAATGCAATAACTGCTCTTTGAAGGACCGCTTTAGATACTATTATACATATATAATAATTAATAATCACACAGATGAAGTGGTCTGTTCGATCGCATCACCAGCGTAAAATATTCATTCATTCGAATAGGTATTTAATTTACATAACTCTGAATGAATTAGTTTTCCGCGATGTATAAAACTAACCACAGAGAATGCCGGGTCCAGCATCCATTGCTTTCTCGTTTATTCGCTTCTCCCTGTTGTATGAAGACCATTAAGAAGTAATAGACGGAGAGCATTGAATAGCCGTCATCATAAAACGGACGTGACCCTGCATGCGCCCAGCGACTTGGCGTCCCTCGAATAAAGGACAACTTATTCAGTTCCAAGTCAAAGATTTATTGCTTATTTTTACTCGGGATTTCAGTGTTTACCTTCGTCATTAGTACTAATGGTACTTTTGCCAGCAGGCAGCAGCCTAAACAAGCACGGGGCAACCTACGTTTTTCAATTATACAATTTGAGTTTCAAGTTGTATAATTGAAAAATTTCGGTTTGGTACAGTTTGAGTTTTGAGTTATTTCGTAAAGTTTGGTTTATAGTCTTATTGTGTATTTGGGTGTGTTTGCGTTCTTTTTCAACATTTTCAACACGACCATTTCACCCACAATTTCACCCGTGCATAAAGTTGTTACTTTATATTATTACAGGAAAGTATGGGGTTTCATTTATTTTTGGGTACCAACTATATTATTTGTCAAACGTTTCAAATCTAACTGCGCCATAATTAATGAGTTCTTTAAACTAATTAACATTTCACGGGCGCGTAATAAATAATAAATTTAAACGCTTTAATATCACGCCCTTTCTTCGTAGGAGTAAACAGTACAGACGGAGATCTAAGATAGTAGACAGACAAGCCATAATCTCTCGTCCTGACGCAACTTTCACTTCCTTCACATTCACACATCCTGTACGCTCTTCGACCGTCGACCAAGCTTCAATTCAAGACCATATTTATGGTGCCATCAATCCTAGCGTTGTGTATCATCCCTACCTTCATCTCCTTCAATCTATTCAATCCATACTCCACCTAGACGACTCTACACTCGTTCTTCATTTGTTTCCATGTATATCCGAGTGACTTCATTTTCACCACTTCAGTTTAATTTCATTAATAATTTTGCCTATTTCAGGATGTCGGATGGCTTACAAATCACGAATAAAATGACTAAACTTAGATAGTCGTGTATTTATAAATAATTAAATTTGATATTATTAGTTTGGTCAGCAATATTTCCAACCACAATATCCTGTCTCCCACTCTGTCCTTATTCAATTATGTAATATTCAGTAGTTTCTTCTTTATGACAAAAATGTGTTAAAATTTTCAAGACACTTCTCATTTATGTGCATTCAAATTTGCTTTAATCAGAACTGAAATGGCATTAGTCTGGCGGGGTTCCAAGCCAGACACTTTTCTATCCATTCGCTCTGTTCGAAGTTGTTTACTATACAAAAATTCGTATTATTTCGCAGTTGCTTAATGCCTCTGACTTCTGACACGGTAGTTTCATTCGCCTTAAAAAATTGCATTATCTTTTTTCTTGGGACCGTCTGGACGGCCGTTCGTGTACCAGTTGCCGGCAAAATTACTAAGCGTCGAGGAGATTAGCAAAGTAAATCATGATTGTTGTACCTTGGTCACGACCGGAGCTGGCTTTTAGCTTTAAACTGTTACGTTTTGGTGATTCATGAAGTTTCTCAGTTTACATTTTACATAGTGAATGGGGATTACTTAACTGGTCGGCGTTAATAGCCTTTTTATTGCTTCCATTTGTCGCGTAATAAATTTTTATACAAATGGTTCGAGTTTTTTAGATTTTATGCAGATTTTTCCACCTTAATAAGTGGCAGTATAAATAAAACGAATAGCGTAAGATTTATTTAATAGTTTTGAGATTAAAGAGAAATATCCAGCAAAACGTATACCTGCAGCTTTTTTTGTGCAGCTCGTAAATACTTTTAGGGCCTGTATTTTTTATGTGGATTCCAAATCAGGTATAAGTGAAAATAGAGTTGTTTGGGCTTTTAGCATGAAAATAAACAAACCAATGTTTTGTTGTGATTTTCCGAAAGTTCCCTTTATTATATACATATACAAACGTAGTAGTAACCTTTCTATGTACGTATATATGTACAAGTTTGAAAGTTAAAATAAACAAAAAATATATTATAATATTATGACATAATATGACTCAAATATATACACCCGTGAAAAATCACGGGAAATAATAATAACGACTTGCCTTCCGTGGCCGCGCAACATATGCCGCGCGCTGATTGCGTGCCACACTCTAATTATCTAAAGTTTTAATTCCAGCAATTTACGAACTTTACGACAGACAAGATGGACAACGATATTATGTTAGATGATTTCCAAACTTCCAAAAAACCTATTAGATTTTATGTTGTTTTATTAATTACCTTGATAGAAATTTTAATGTCTTCATTAATTAAAATACCACTTACTTGATACGTGGATAGTTTACTGATTTTTTGTAATAGGTTAAATATAGCCTGTCATAAACGCTTCACGGAGTGGTTTGAATAATAAAAATTAAATAAGTGAATCATTTCCAAATACGACTAATTTTAGCGAGATCTATGAACCATCTACGAAACTATTCCAAGAACTGATTCCTTCGAAATATACTAGGGAATGAGTGTTTCGATATTCCGTAACATTTGAGGTCCAATCATCGGGACTTGGAATATGGAAGGTTTTGTGCTACTTTTTAAACTAGTTTCTGACGCATCGTCTATTTCCTGAATCACTACAGAGCTGCGCGCTCTTCTCACGGAGCACTCAGCATCAGTGGTCGTCATCTGGAGTGCCATTTAAGCATTTAATGGCTCGTATGTATGTGTATACCTGAATGCTATTCTGGAGAATTTTAATTTGTCACTAAAAGACCTTTTGATATCCGGTTCCGTCGCTTTAATTGCGTTAAAATCATCAAATTAGTTGACAGAAACCTTTTTTTTTTTAATATATTTCATTAAGAATCTAATCGTCTTTTATTGTCACGATAGAAGAATTACAATGTTGCATGTATATAACCATTTTTTAAATTATGTTTTATTACGAAAATTATTATAGTAATATTTCTATGTCCGCAAGACTACGTGTTTATTTGACTGTAAATCACATTTCTATTTAAAAATAAATAATTAATTGTGTGAACTTAAACAATTATATATTAGATCAAACCGATATCTATAAAAATTATTGACATATACATAACATTATTATTGTAATCACAAGGTGTTTCTTTAAGAAATATTAATGAAATACGATAATAAGGGCTTAACAAGTTCTTCATAATGATATACATTGTTCGTTCTCATACATTGTATACACCCAACTATTTTTATGCACCATAGATATGTTCCAACGACAACCGTGTAAAAAGATACGTTCCCCGACTTTAAGAAACCATGTAAAAAAAGAACTAGAGAAAATCTTGCAAAATATATATTAATCTAAAGCCAATTAATAAATTCTAGAAAATTTATTCATATTTAATCGTATTAGTACAAAAAAGTAAATTGTTCTTGTTTTCGTTCTTTTTGTGGACCGTGTTTTTCCAAAATCTTATGCAAAAGGGTTGTGTGTTTAATAATTTAAGTGATTTTTATGGTTTAACTTTAATTGCTTGTTTTTTTGGTCTCTTGAAGCAAGGTTCGAACATCGTACCAAGAGGCCACCGGGTTAATTCCAGTTTTCAAAGCAAAAGCGCTCGGACTAGTTTGAAAAACGGTAATAATATTAAATAGACATGTCTCTATTTTATATTCACATTAATTTTAACATCTGCGCAGAGAATTTTTACAAAATGCCCACTCATCTTTGATTGATTGTTCAATTTAGTTTAATAATGCAATAAATTCATTCAAGCAGGTTAAATATTTCTAGAATTCCTTTTTTCTAACCTGTTTCGTTCTAATGGAATTAAGCAATAAATAAGATATTCTGTCGCAAATGTAAAACCGATCACTCCGATCGTCGCCTTGGCCTAATGGCTTTCAAATGTGCTATTTTTTTGGAAACGGTGATTTTTCCTAATGACTGCAAAAACGATGAATTCTGAAATAGTAGATTTCTCCAAATATTAACACATACTAGTGACCTATTACGCAGTTTTCGTTTTCTTCTCGTTAACTCTACATTTAGGTAGTTTAAATTTTAGTATATTTGTAAAATTTTGTTTATATTAAATTTAAACATTACTCGTACTTTACGGCTGCTTCGATGTGAATATTGTCCTCAAAATGCAAAATGATTAATTAGCATTTGCAGTAAATCTACAATAATAACCTACAATATATTCAAAGTCAATATTATTTCAATTATTTTATTCAGACGGCTTGAAAATAGCTTTTTGTTTCCTTCCCACGCAGTTCTTCTTCGCACTCACCTTCTTTATCATTGAACGCTCTATTCTCGATACTTGTAATAAATATTCTTAAATGACCAAGATTAAATACAAAAGTCTTAAATGACAAGATTGAATACAAATATAAGAATGGAATTACGAACCTATTTCAGCATGGCACCAAAAAACCTAACCTTAAAAAAGATTAACAGTACCTATTGTATAAATACCTTATTTGAGAGGTGTATAAACAAAAGCATAACTATGCAATTGACAAAATTCAGATAATGAGATATTAAAATTTTTATAAAATGTTTCTTAAATAAATAAGCATACTTTCAACTGCAGTTGCTAAACTGTAAAATGGCTTCTATTTGTTTATTTTATTTATTTCACTTGCTTATTGGCGATTTCTTAATATTTGTAAACCTTCATTTGTAACCATAAAATTAACTAATAAAAATAAAAATGAATACAGCGTCATTTTCGTAAAAAATTTCACCTTGGGCGGGCTTTTCACAAAACCTGTGTAGAAAATAATTGTTCAAAAAGCTGCGTTGTCAGTCATTTTTTATTAATTTTTCTGATGTACTGTTCCGTATTACGGAAAGAAGAGAGTTCCACGCATTTGACCTGCCACCGCAAATACCCGTTCACTAAAATTAGCCTTCTGGTAATGATTGTTCGGTGCTGCGACTCTTCCCGCAGCGTGGCGTCTTTCATCAAGTTGTCTGGGATGCAGAGTTCTTGAAGATACATGTTCGCCTTGTTCATCAACCAATACAGTATGAATTTTGACTCTTTCAAGGAAACTATGCCATTGTAGGTCATACAAAAGGACTTTTTTTATTTTAATTAAAGATACACACACAGACACGTTTCTAATACACAAAATAAATGGTTTTATCAACTCTTCTCAATTAAGAGTGTCCGCAACGTGCGCTTATAATAAAAAGAAACGTATACTAAAAAAATAAAAGTTATATTAGAAAACACACAAAACAGACAATAAAAGAGGCGTTGCCATCGACAAAAAAATATTATACAATGTTATGTGCAAGAATTTTGATGCTTCTTTGGAACCTCAGGAGTATCACTTTTGTGAAAATTTCAAGTTTCGTGTCCCTCTCCTTGCGACAGTGAAATAAAAACCTAGTTGCATACAACCATATCATATTGAATCCACGAAAAACCTTTAGAAGTTCACACGAAAATAGTTTAATATAAATGAAACATATTGTTTTCATTACCCGATTCTATATTCACCATAAATGTACTATTCCCACCCGTGGCTAATCAGATTTAAAACGGTAGATTATTAAGGCTGTTAGTATTACGCAAACATTGCGATTTCAACTGGTGCTAAGTGCCCCTTACTTGTGTGCATAACTTTAATTATCATCCACTCTGTAATTATCCACGTGGGATTGTTGCAGCGCCGTGTGTAAGATCCCTAATGCATGTTGGCTTAATTCAGGCTGCACACCAAATTGGGATTTAATGGCATCACTAATCGTATTGGTTCTGCTATAATTGCCAGTTAAACTCTAGGTGTAAAATCGCGCTGCTTTATTGTCCCAATCGTCATTTATTTTATCGAGTACGCGATCAGGAATGCGTTACGTGTCAGGGACATATTTATCGTACCATCCGTGCCTAGAATGTGTTTTTCTAGTTGGAAACGTTATTTAATTAAATATGATAATAATAAAATTAAAATCTCGAGAATCGACCAACGAAATAATAATTTATAAATATCATAAGATCTTATTACTGCATAACACCTAATACTGGCTTCATACAAAGTTCAACGGGGGTAAGCATTTTTTAAATAAATTACAATGAATTAGATATAATAAATTATATCTAAATCATTACATTCCAAATAAAAAAGGAATTATATACTCATATAATAATTTGTCGCGACAGTGTATTTGGGGAGTAGCTAGGATGGCAAACAAAAGGCTTCGCATATGAGATGTATGAGAATCGATACTCGGCGCTTCTAAAATCTTTTTTTTCCAACAAGGTTTTCGGAATTTCGGTCCCAGTAAAGAAGAAATTAAAACCCAAGATTAAAATGAGGAAATATAAGTTAACGAAATTTTCTTATGCAGTTTCCGTGAAAAATTTTACTGGGGTACCCGCTGAAGGACCATAATATTCCACGTAACTAAATAACCTATTTAATACTTACCTGCATGTGAGCACTAGCTTGTTATTAACCTCCTGATGTTAATTGCTCCCTGCATTTAATCATTACATAGAAGTTTATTCATTAGTTAATTTCGACGGTTATATTCTATCAGAGTTAACTGATATTAATACTGGAATAAGTGGAGACTGTATTTTCACAATAAATAATAAAAGTGATCAAACTTATACAGTAATAAAACGAATATCCGTTACAAATCCAGCTTATTGAGTAAATTTTACCATCCAACGGTAATCTGTGCTACCCTCTTTGTTGCGTAGTGCCAATTTTACAAAGTTTACAGACAGCGCTTGCGGTTTACTAAACTGACGTTAACAATAATTTATTTACGGTTACCGAAAGGTTGATCGAACAAAACGCTGTAATACACATATTTTATCGCGGAAAAATCGTTATGGTACGATACTGAAAACAAAACTAGCTGATTAAATAAATTTTACCGTGATTTATGAAGGTGCAAATTCAACAGTCCACAACACGTTCCATTAAAAGCTTCGTATCGCTTTGTCCCATAATTCCCCACTTCACGAATTTCGCCTCCATTAGTGCAGGGCTTAACGTTAGTTACTTCACTCGCCTTAATGAGATGTCGAGTCGAATTTCTCTCTCGCAGGTGCTTATTTTTAATTTCCGCCAGATTCTGATTATTACATTATTTTTAATTGTAGCTGCGAAAAGTTTGCTCTCCCATTAGAACTTCTGGGAAAGTGGAAAAGTTGAATGCGAACAGAAGTCGTAGTTTTAATAGTCTCTCAGATAGTTTCTGATACACAAGTATTATGGGGCGCACGAAGTTCCTCCTTGAATATTAAAAGTTGCGGCTCTCGTAACGGCGATAACATATGTTTCGCAAAGTCTTCGGTTATGATTGATTCACCCACTGTTCTTGATTTCGGATCGCGGTGGTAACGTTGCATGCTGGGAATTAATTTCTGCAACACGGCAACTTCTGTGTGAAGCCACCGATTGAGTCTGAGACCGGAGTGAGCTGGCGGGGGAGAGATTGATATCGAATGGTCACGAGGCAGTTGGATCTGGTGCACTGTTTGATTACAATACTTAGCCGCGGTTAAAACGAGTAATGACGGGGTGCTCGGGTCCGCCATTTTGGAGTAACGCTGACGTAACCAAGTTTATTCAATATTTACGCTGACCGCGGAATGTCCCATGTAAGCAATAGGAAAATAATGATAATAAATTTACATCAACTTCCTCTTGTAGCATGACGACTTAATGGTAATCAGTCTTTAAACGCGTTTTTTACAGAAAACACATTGAATATTCCCAAACACATAGAATATGTTTCTTTGATATATGTATAGGTATTTCGTTGTTAGCAGCAAAAACTTCGGAGGAGTTTTCTTCATTCAATTTTGAATAGAAAATACTTTACTTTGACTGAAATGTCGATAGTTACGGAGATAAGCGACATTAAAGCTTGCATTATTTTTTCAAATTGTCTGCCTTATTTAAAAAAAAAATACAATATTTTTTTAATTTATTGTATAATATTTTTTTAATTTATTATACAATGATATCTCGCAAAATTTTCTACTCGACAAATAACCAGTGGCTACTCGATGGTGATAAATCGGAACCACAGTGTTTAACTTCGTTTTTAGTTTAGTTAACGCATCTTATAAACATAATTTTCATAAATATTAGACATAAATAATGAAAATTTCAGTCTCATAAACATTTCAGTAAGAAGATTATTCTAAGGCTACGTTTTGCGTGAATCTCTAGGAAAAATATTACATATTATGGAATATTATATAATATTTTTATAATAAAAAAATATATAATAATATTTTATTTACTGAAGTGATAAGTTTTAGAGAAAATAAGTCAGACAATTTGAAAAAATAATGCAATAATAATAAAAAAGTAAAATATGGAAGACTAAAAATTCATTCTCTTTGATACAAATCAAATAAAATTATTAAAATCTTTCAAATATTTGAAAAATATTTTTTATAAGGTTTTTGTCATTTTATTTGACTTGTAATAAAAGTTCGCAAATATCTTTATTAATATTGACATCTTACAAAGTTTTACAAGGGTAACTATTTTACCAACACGGTAAAGTTTATTCACTATTTACACTGACCACGAAACATTCCATGTAACGGTAGGATAAGAATGATAAAAAATTTAAATCAGTTTCCTCTTGTAACACGAGATAAATTTAACATGACAGTTCTGATAGTCACTTTTTAAAATATGTAGTTTAAAGTGATATTTCTTTGCAGTTACCGTATGTTTTTTGAAAATTATTCTGAATATTACGTTCTGTTACCTCGATTTAAACAATGTCGAATGATTGCATTGACATTTTTCTCATGCTCAGTTTTGTAATGTTTCTGGGAAAGATCCTCCTTGTGACTATTTTTGATTTAATTAAGGATAAATTATAGAAGTCTCACAGAGACATAGCTAATTTATATATGAGAAAAGTGGATGGAAGTTTCTTATATGATGGCCCAGGGCTTACAATCTGTATGAGCTGGCTTAAGTGATCACTCTAATGCAACGTTCACCAATTCCATCGTAAGAACATCCACGCATTATCATTTTTTTAAAGTTCTATGTGTATATATATATATATTCGAATCAAGAATCATTCATATATTACTATGGTCTCTGCTAGAGACATAGCTTTCGTAACGGATAATGATACTTCTATACATTTTTTTAAGGGAAGGTTTTTCAGAAATATTCCTTTTAACGTATAAATGTATGATTATTCTTTCGAATTATTAAACATTTCTACTAGAATACGCTTGTAAAACAACATTTTCCATTTTTAACGCCTATCATGCACCAGCATATATTTTTAAACAATATTTTTTTTATGAAATTATGTTCTAGGAACACAATTACTGGATTTTGTCCCCAAAGGGATGATTAATTATGGATATATGGATATATGGAAGTCTCACAGAGACTATTTTCTATTTTCGATTCTCTTACTAGCTTAGACTTTTATTATTTATGCCTTTTTCTTCGACCTACCAAATTTAACGCTCGCAATGATCTCACGTAATATTTTCTACTCGACAAATAACCAGTCGCTACGCAATCAGAATCACGAGTGTTTAACTTGGTTTTTAGTTTAGTTAACGCTAAGTTATACTTATGAAAATAATTTTCATAAATATTAGACATAAATAATAAAAATTTCAGTCTCGTTAACATTTCAGTATTATTATTTCCAAGGCCACGTTTTACGTGAACCATTTCACCAGGAAAAACATATTTTTCAAACATTAATATTTTCAAATTTCATCGGTCTTCAAATGGTAACTTGTTCGGTGCCGACGGACCCATAAAATTGAATTCACAGTAGCAATATATAACTCTTTGTCCTTATTGGCATTATCAATTAATTAGCTGTCGTATCTGCAGAACGTTAAGTGCTCTGTATGTCCGTTGATATTTCTCCCACACACATCTGTAAAATGTACAGTAGTTCATGACATGTTTTTACGGTTTTAGATAACGATATTATAGGTAATAACTTTTTATATTCGTTAGAAAAATATACAATATTTTGGGTTGGAAAAATTTACGATGCGTAATCATTGGTTGTCAAATTAATCGATTATGTTTAGATGTGAAAAAAGGGATTATTTGACTAATTTTGATTATCTTCAATTTAATATTCTGTAGGTATTTCACGGTATATAATTTTTAAAAACCTTTCAATTTTAAGATTTAAAAATATATAAATACTAGGGATGCATCGATCGCATTTTTCCCGATTCGATACTGATATTTATAAAAAGAAGTATCGACGATACCGTTGCGGAGTTTTCAAAAAGTGTAAAAAGTTGTAGGTTTTGATTAGAAACAGACGAAATTTTTAAAATGTTAACTTTATAATGAAATTTTTAAAATTGTAATTTAACAGAATTTTGTTCAGATAATTATATGAGTAGCTTGTTGGTGATCTTTTGATTGGTGGTTCGAGCCCCATTCCAGGACACCAGCAATTTAGTCCTATTTTTATAACACAGGCTTTTGGATTAGTTTGAGAATAGTAAGAATATTGATGCGACATGTTCGGAATGAAATTATGGAACGCGGGGATTCCTCGAGCGTTTTCCGACCGATTTCCGATATATCGGTATCAATATCGGATGCATCCCTAATACCATTATTCGTACGTAAATAACATGTTAAATAACGCAACAATTCGCTATCTCTTGAAAGTAGACTCATTGTCTCTGCTTTTGGATATGAAATGCTACACATACATATTATTAATTTCTGTAAGTAGCTAAGTAGCTAACCGACGTTATTCTTCAGAATTTTTTTTTTGCCATTGTGCAAACCACGTGTGTGCGTTGTTTTGTTCGCCGAGTAGATAACTCATTTATATAAATGTCATGTCAAGTCTTGATGCTATAAAATTATTAGAATGGGCTATTATGCACATTTCAATGATATATGTGAACACACGCATAATATAACAGTGAACATGAATTATCGTATATAATCGCAATATAGATCTGTGTTGGATGCGAGGATGGGTCTAAATTGAGTTCATGCGTTTTCACACATTTGTAACATTCATATTGTTTTTTAATCATTTTTGCAGGGAATAGAACAAATGAACAACAAGTCATAATGAAAATTGTTACTAATTTAAAACACCAAAAAATATTAACAGTATACATTTACCTTTACGAGTAGGTAAATAAGCGAAACGAATACATATGTGGGGTATAAAAGCAAAGGCAGCAATATCCAAAAAAAATTAAATGCAGTAATCGAGGATTAGGTACTAATTTATAATGTACTGAATTCGAGATTTTTATAGGAAACATAGCTTATAAATTTATAGGACTCATGATTTTGGAAGGGATCGATATATGAAATCTAGAATTCAGTACATTTAACATTACAAATTAATGTAGTAGGTAATCCTAGGTGACTGCATTCAAAATATGTATTTTTTAAGCCATTGCTTTTATACCCCTCACGTGTAGGTATAGACTAAGAGCCAGTGAATGCCAGACTTACGTTATAGTATCAAAACATGAAATATTTTCTGTAGATGTACTAAAGATAGTTGGTAAGAAGTTTTGGATATTATGACAATAGAGTTTGGGGGATTTTTGTCAGATAACAGGTAGGTAATACAGGTACAAAAAAATATGTCACTAAAATGAAAAACAACACACTTGATATTTTAATATGTTTACCGGACATTACTATATAAGTACTCATATTAATAATTGCCAGACACTTTTTGCGGGGGATTTATTCCGCCAGATATTTTGAAGTTATATAAATAATCATGTCGTTTACGTTGTAGTAATAAATCCGAATTTTATATATTTGATTTGGGTCACTATTTTCAATATCGATCAATATTATTTAATACCTTATATTTTAACGTTTTACTTACACATTTTTTGTACTTGTTATCTGCCAAAAATCCTCAAACTCAAATGTCATAATATCCAAACCTTCCTACCTACTATAGTGTTACATGTACAGAAATATTTCAGGTTTGATAATATATCGTACGTAAGTCTAGCGGTCGCTGGCTCCTACTCTAGTATAAGTACCTCCAACGACGTAGCTGAAATCACACACCCTTTTACCGAAACATACGGAGTAATATTGTTCTGCTTCCAATTAGCCACAAGTGTATCCGGGAACAAGTCGCGCTTCCGGACCCGCCTTTTGAAATAATATTTCATCCTCCAATGGGTGTGTCTTTTCTTTATTTTTTCATATCCCAATACTAGCGGACCTACGTAGGTATATATATACTCGAGCCATCGTATGATGGCATTTTTGACAGATCGTAATAGTGTTGTGACACACTTAAAATCATTAACGAAAAAATTCAGTCGAAAAAAAAATTCGTCGCACGGTGTGTGTTGAGAAAGTATTTGTACATAAAAAAGGTTATACAAGAATAATAAAACACATTTCACAAAGTCCAAATTAACGAGCAGGTGTCAAAATATAAAAGCATCAATGTCCGAAATCTAAAGCCAGGTAAAAAACAATATCGTAATCACAGCGTGCACTCATTCGT
This sequence comes from Agrypnia vestita, assembly GCA_016648135.1. Lineage (NCBI taxonomy): Eukaryota > Metazoa > Arthropoda > Insecta > Trichoptera > Phryganeidae > Agrypnia > Agrypnia vestita. The sequence goes on along the minus strand of JADDOH010017075.1, from coordinate 16,976 downwards.
TCTTTCCGTAACAACGTTAAAATAAAACTATCAAAACCTTAGAGTATCTACAATATATAGAGGGATAATAAAGCATTTTACCAAACCTTTATACGTGGTAAAATAGAGCTTACTCAGTTCAAACAATATGGCGACACATGAGAGAAAAAGAGACAAAAAAACATCACCCGGTCCGATCCGTCTTTATTTTCTTTGTCCTCTAATAAAGCCATAGAAAAATATCATATTTAGAGGGCACAATCGATCTGTCAGATTTGTTGTGTTATTTTGGATACTTATTCTGCGTATTCTACGCATATTATACAGGCAATCATTATCCTATAACATTTTGAATCATTTCGTTCATTCCATATTTAATGTTGATGGACATCACTACTCTGGCGTTCGCGCAATAAAGTATAGCATTTGCCCTCCAATGTTTAGCTGTCATTAATTACGAAACTTCATGTAAGTCTAAACGTCAAAAGTGCCATCATACAGTGGCCGTACTGTACATACAATTTACCCCTGTGATTTGTGTTGAGTTTTGGTTTCATTCCGGCTTAGTATATACGCGCCTTTTATTTTCTTTTTGCCTTCCGGTCCTTGTATATTTTCTTTTGTCACGGAGTCGTTGCGTTTTCGTGGATAGTAAAATATTATGTAAAGTATCGCCATTACAACAGTCGTCTTTATCCGGATATTTATTATCGTCTTGCTCAAAATTGTCCTTTTAATTTTCTTTTGTAATTTTGCATTATTATAGGTTTGATTTAATTGATTTAATTGAGTGAAAATAAATCTGACTCATTTAATCAAATATCAAAATTCGTAATAACCACACCAATTACATTAATGTCGACCGATTTTGGTGCTACTATATATTCATCAGGACGTACACTAAATAACTAAAAAATTTAAGATAAATATGCAGTTTAGTACTATATACAGGGTGTACCAGAGCTAGCAGCAGAAACTTGCCTGTAGATTACTGCCTATGTTATGAGTCTAAAATGTTCAAGCAACCTTGACCTAATATCAATAGTTATGAAGATACGCAATATCAAAGTTTGCATTTTTTTCAATATTTCTTACTTATTTTTTGCAAAAAGTTGAACTATCATTACAGTAACTTAAATCGATTATGAAAAATTCATTCGCTTTAATACAAGTCGAATAAAATGATAAATGTAATTTTTTACAAAGTTTTTATCATTTTATTTAAGTTGTATTGAAGCAAATGAATTTTTCGTAATTGATAGAAGTCACTGTATTGATAGTTCAACTTTTTACAAAAAATAAGTCAGAAATATTGAAAAAAATGCTAACTTTGATATTGCATACCTCCATAACTATTAATATTAGGTCATGGTTGCTTGAACATTTTAGACTTATAACATAGTCAGGAATCTCCCGGCCAAGTTTCTGCTGCTAGCTCTGGTATACCTGCATTTCTTCGCCAATACATTAAACACTGCACTGAAGTCCTATCAGTTTTAATTTCCTAGGTATATGGGAGTGCACATCGCACAAGTATCGAGTGCCACATTGTTTTTTTTTATAAATAAGGCGCTAAATGACGTGAGTATTTTATAGTTTTTAGTGACCAATTAACGTGAGGTACCGCCGTGAAGTAATCTTGAAAATATTACACATAAAGAATGAAAAATCCTATATTCCCTTTTTACCTTGTCTCTCAGAATGAACATTCTGGCACTTAGTGGTTTATTCATTTCTAGTATTCACTATGTATATGTAAATATATCCGTGGTATCGTTAATACTTTGTAATATGCCTAAATTAATAATTATGTCTAACCATAAGGTCACGGATGTGACATTAAAAATACATAGATTAAAAAAATATTTTTTGTTGCATTTCATTAGAAACATTGCGGTTAGATGTTTTCAACATTTAAATTAAAAAATATTAATATTGTTTTTAACCACGTGATCTTATTTTTTTGTGATCACAGACCGCCTCTTTATCAGTGCAAGAGTTGTTATTGTAAATAATATAGTTTTCATTTCAATTTATGCACATATTTTATCAATAACTTTCTCCAGTTGTTTACATGTATGTATTTAAAATGTTCTCGAATTGGTTTCACATGTTGCAGCTTACATTTGCAATATTATAGATCGATCCTTTATTTTTTTATACAGAATATACAGAGTGTAACTGAGCTCGTCCACAATACTTTACAGGTGGATTCCTGCCTTGATTATGAGTCGAAAATGTTCAAGCAACCATGACCAATAATATCAATAGTTAAGGAAATATGCGACATCAAAGTTTGCAATATTTTTTTTTTAATATTTCTGCCTTATTTTTTTGCATAAAGTTAGACTTTTATTATAGTAACTTATGTAGAATATGAATAATTCATTTCCTTTAATACAAGTCACATATAATGATAAGAACCTTCCAATTCCAATTGGAATTTTTTCGGTATTTTTATTATTTTATTTAACTTTTATTAAAACAAATTAATTTTTCGTAATCGATATAAGTTACTGTAATGATACTTCAACGTTTTGTAAAAAATAAGTAAAAAATATTCGGAAAAAAAACGCTAACTTTGATATTGCACAACTCCATAACTTCATGGTTGCTTGAACATTTCGACTCATAATCTAGGCAGAAAAAAAACACTTGTATTGTTTTTTTTTACGCTTCAACAGACCAGCGAAATACATCACAAAACACCTAGGCTTGAGTAAATCACGTAGATTAAATTGTGACCTAACCGGAAATCGAACCTGGAACCCTCGGTGTGGGAAGCCATTATTGTGGACCGCCAAGTATTTGGACTAGCACTGTTACACCCTGTCTATACATATATCTATATAAATATATAATGATTTATAAATCTTGTATCATTATTTACATTTTTACTTCCTCTTTTTTGGTTTGGTTTTTGACGTCCTTTAATGGAGGAATAACCTCTGCGTGCCATTCCCAATACTTGGAACTCGTCTGCCCGGGGCTCTTTCTCTGCTGCACGTAATGAGTTCTATGAAATGTACATTAACATTATTTTTATTATTTTTTTCAGGTAAGTGACTTATTTGAAATGCCTTACGCCATCCACCACACTCCCCACCTCACCACCTAATACCCTACAGGCCTTCCTGGTAAGTTTTAATCATTGCTGATTACTAATCTACTATTCTCTTATCTTCAAATTCTGACTCCGTATTTTTATCTAATTAATTAGATTTTTTGCTACCAACTTTGTAAAATGTGTTTAATATTAAACCAACCGCTTTCGTTTTTATTAGTCTGATGAAGGAAAGATATTTTTTCGAAGCATGTTGGTTTTAATGTCGTAAATTGTACAGTACAAATGTGTAACCACAATGTTTTTGTAAGAACATTTTATTTAAAAATGTAGGTATTCTTAAGGCAAAATTATGCTTTATTGTGGCTAACGTAAATTAAACCTTTTTTCTATAGATTATTATATTTATATGTTCTAATACAGCTAGTCCACAATACTTTAAGTAGATTCCTCCCTAAATTATGAGTCGAAAATTTTGAAGTAACAATGTCCTAATCTCAATAGTTATGGATATAAACTACTTCATAATTTGCTTTTTTTTCCATATTTTTAACGTCTTTCCTGTAAAACGTTAGACTATAAGTACAGTAACTTATATCTAATTTGTAATATTCTATATAAGTCTCTCTTAATTTTGACTCATCATTTATATAGGAATCTGTATAAATGTATTGTGGACTAGCTCTTTTACACCCTGTAAAAGTAACACCACACTAAAATTAATGTTTTAACAACATGCGGCGCCATTTAAACAATAATATTATATTGTATATGCTAAATTGCGTCAGTGAAAATATCTCATAGTCCTAAATTTAGATATAAAGTCGAAAAGTTACGGGCAAAAAATAACGTTGTTATGATTTCACTAACAAGACTTGAACGTGGTTGAGTGTCTTTATTACGGATCCCCGGGACACGAGATTAGATGGGATATGGGATGCTGGTTATCCCCTCCCTCTGCGTGGTCCACTGATCTCAAGAGAACAACGACCGTAATACGCGACGCGTACGCGATGAACTTCTCAAATGTTTTTGTATTTCCAACCCATTCATTTTCATTCGGATGCCCTCGGCAAAGCGCTGTAGTTTTCGCAGACTGAATATTAAAATTTTAGGACTCTTAAAATCTGATATATGTAGCAGAATAATTTGGCATATTTTACGCAGTATTTTATATTTATTATTTGTATTTTTTATTATGTATTATTATGGTGTGTGTGTGTGAGGGTCCAGTATTTTCAGTATTGCACCAGCGTTTATTTACAGTGTAAACTTTACATGGTTATTCCTGTATAATACAAAAATATACAATATGTTTATCCCGCGATCGTATTTCTTCCCGAGCAAACTTGTAATTTATTTATTTATTTAATGTTTATGGAAGACCAACAGCACAAAAAAAAAGCATAGAAAACATTGATACAATATAGATGGCCAATTACAGGTCTCCACATTTAGATAAATGTCAGTAATGATAAATATTTATGATATACTAAGGCATATTACTTATATAGAAAGAAAGAATAAAAAAATTAAACAAACAGAAATATGTCAGTAATGATAAATATTTATGATATACTAAGGCATATTAAATATATAGAAAGAAAGAATAAAAAAATTTAAGCAAACAGAAATATGTCAGTAATGATAAACATTTCTGGTATACTAAGGCATATTAATTATTTAGAAAGAAAGAATAAAAAAATTTAAACAAAACAGAAATATGTCAGTAATGATAAACATTTATGATATACTTAGGCATATTAATTATATAGAAAGAAAGAATAAAAAATTTAAACAAACAGAAATATGTCAGTAATGATAAATATTTATGATATACTAAGGCATATTAATTATATAGAAAGAAAGAATAAAAAATTTAAACAAACAGAAATATGTCAGTAATGATAAATATTTATGATGTACTAAGGCATATTAATTATATAGAAAGAAAGAAAAAAAAAAAAAAAATTAAACAAACAGAAATATGTCAGTAATGCCACACTTATCCTTTCGTGATGGTATTTTAACCACGGTTTCACAATAACCGTTAATTCAGATTTGTATCTGATGGTATCGATGATTCGTAACTGATCTTTCACAATTCGACGGATAACCACGGTTATATCTCAGACAATCATTAATACAATCCGATACCAATGTCAAATGACTGTTCCGTAAGTAACTGGTTAAACTAAAGGTTTGACCATCACTTATATAAACCAAATGTTGACATCAACAAATTAAGAGCGTGCATGAGAAGGTGTATGATTGTGGTTGAACCAAATTTGTGTGCCATGATAGAAGAGTGCCGAATACCTTGCCTCTCCTCTCCACTTACGGGGAAACGGCACGATCCTTAGTTGGTTAATTTTTTTCACAACTTTCATTCGTTACCATGGCACTGAAGTTTACTTATTTTCAATTTTTAAATTACTCTTCGCTTGTCAAAAATGTCACCTCAGCGCCGCGCAGCGGGGTTCGCGGAATTAAAATCACTAAATCCAGTTTAGTTACACATTATGCTCGGCGTAATTATATTATCGTCCGTTTACGATACAAAATTACTTCATTTTAATTTATTTTCCGAAATTCCTAGTAATACATAGATTTAATTCACGCTCCTAATCTTATTATCACAAATTATTTTTGGAGTACCTACCTAAAAAAATTACATTTTTGAAATGACAAGAAATTTTATAAAAACTCTTTTATATTACCAACCCTCTTAAAATGTGTTCTCCGTCGACATATGCAACCTTCCTCTATCTAATACTTTTTATATTTTTTTTTATTTACGCTTCAACAGGCCAAGAGGCCCAATTACAGAAGCGATATCACAAAACACCCGGGCTTGAATAAATCATATACATATATTAATTGTGACCTCACCGGAAATCGAACCCGGAACCCTCGGTATGTGAAACCAGTGTCATACCCACTGGGCTACGAGGCCCGCCGTTCTTACTATGTTAAGACCGTTTCTATTTCACTGTTAAATTTTCTTCTATCCAAATCTAAACAAGTGATAATCAGATGATAGTAGATCGGGGCTATATGGAGATTGATCCACAATTTTTCATCCTGATGTGTTAATTTAATCTCGCGTGAGTTTTTCTCGTAGGCGTGCATTTTGTTCCTTAATTTATCCTAAACCTGCCCGATTACTTAAATGGATAGTTGAACACAGTATTATGAATTGACATCTCTAGATTGACCTCAATATCTGGAGTAATTCGATCTTCAATAACAGTTTTAGATGTTCCACTTCGAGGTTGACTTCCATACCTATTACCAAAATCTACTACTACTACTACTATGATATATACTATCGATTTAAATTTCGTAAAACTTTTTAATCATAACGTTACAGTAAAATGGGCATGTGTATTTGATTGCTGTGATTGCCGAATTTTTTGGAGAAATACATGTAAAATATAATTGTGTAAAAATTGTTTTTTTAGGAAAAAAAATCCCTCCATTGAAAATGCGGTTTTTTGTTCAGATATTCAGAGAATAAAAAAAAAAAATTCCGATACAAAGATGTGTAATCAACACAACTGACTGCCAAGGCTCAATTTAAAAAAAAAAACATAAAAACCAAATTTTTATTATACTCCCTTTCTCATTGAATCAGGTTTCGTGCCTACTGCACGCGACGGGGTCATTACTCATTTGTATTGATTCCAATTTGAAAAAACCATTAAAATTTCTAAAAATCCAAAATTTTACTATAATTATTAAAAAAAATTAAATGAAAATTTGTTAATCATTTTAATCGTCGACACGAGTCTGCTTGCAAAGTTTCAGCTTGATTGGATCAAGGGAAAAGGGTTAAAATCGATCCAAAGTTTTTCCGGCAGACAACAAACGGCAGACGCTACGAGTTGAATGAAGAGTAATAAATTTTCTATTGCTCAAAAATATATATCGTTATTGAATAATAAATACACTTCTGCTAGATGTAATAAGCGCCCCTGAGGTGAAATTTTTACGAAAATTGCGCTACATAAATTATCAATTTTAGAGTGAGATAATAAATTATACGGATAGCGATCTTACCTACTAAAAGTTAGCGTTCCTCGTAACCTGGTGGACATGACATTGGTTTCTCACACCAAGGGTTCGACTCCCGGTAAAGTCACAGTAAATCTATGTGATTTACTTAAGTTTGAGTGTTTTTGTGATGCGTTTCGCTTCGGCAATTCGGCCTCATGGTCCGTTTATTTTGGAAAAAAAAGATTTTCTCTAGTATTGACATTAAAGCATTCACCGCTACCAGAAACTATTTTAGAAACTTTTGTTCCAATGTCACATTGCGAAACAAAAAAATTATAAAAATATGTAATTTTACGCCTTTAATGGTTCTGTCCTTATTTATTTATAAACGTGTTACGAGCCATAGATTGAAAACCATGTAAAGTTGTTGCCATGTATGTACACACTCTTGAATACTTGTATGCCGTCCGTCCACTACATTACACATACTTGACGAACATCTTACCCGAGCAGCAGTGTTCCTGCTTATCTGTCTCGCTCTAATTAGGGGAGTAAGAGGGAGATGCAGCTAGTTACGTTCGCATTCGGACAGGTCGCTCGGGCTGGCCCTACACTGGTTTGCGGTATCCGGCTTGCAGGTCAAGAGGCTTGTAAAGGGAAGTAACACAGTACAAGGAAAACAGTCTTACATAAATACCAAGTAAGAATAACCACCGAATGGAAATGACACTACCACTGCTATGCGTTATTTTTTATTCATTAGACAATACACACTTTTTGGTAAAGTGCTACCTTGCGATTGAGAAAAGCCAGTTTACTATTTAAATATATTTAATTGTTACATTTCTATAAGTTTATTTTTATTTTTTTATGTATAAATTATCAAGGGGTCGTAAAGTATAATGTAAAATTATTTTATGACAAGTGGGGAATAGAATGTTACGGAATAAATATACATAAAAGTTACAAAGTAACACGTTAAACGAGTTATAAATTTTCCGCACAAGTATAGAGTGCGTGGGTACCAAGGTCAACGAATGTTAGCCACGTGACAATGCGAGAGTCCTCTACGAAAATTGAAAATTACAAATTGTTGAGCACGTATTACACATTCCAACGATAGTTATCTCTCCTCCACCTAAAATGGAATAAATCATTGCACATAAATCATGAAGTAACGGCCCGTCAAAAATGACGGACTTTTTGTGTATGAATTCAACTTTATTTTACAATTAAATAGCTATTAGTTATACTTTAATTAGTCATAACAAAAAATATTAAAACGTAAACAAATTATTTTTTACATTAACACATTTTACAGTATAAATGAACACTGTTTCTGTTAATCCAAATGACTTATGATCTCTAATTTCTGAAAATCTATTTAATTTGCTACACTTTTTCACAAAATGCTTATCAAAATTTAATTTTCACAACAAATAAAATTATCGCGAAATGACGAACATTGTTATATAGAAAATTATGTAGTTTAATAAAATTTCAATGATAAACCGCGTCATCAAACATATATCCAGGTGAGAGTTAATGGATAGGACCTCGTTTAAATAATTAATCATTTTAGTTATATGATGTCTATCTACTTGAATGATTTTTACTCACTTTCTTATAACACGTAGCGTCTGCTTGTCTGCCGAAAAACCTTTGGATCGAGGCCTTTTCCCGTGATCCAGTCGAGCTGAAACTTTGCAGGCAGACTCGTGACGACGATAAAAATGATCTAACAAATTTTCGTTTAAAAAAATTTAATAAATATAGTATAATTTTGGATTTTTCGAAATTTGAACGATTTATATATTGTTTAATTTTCGAGCCCGACGCGTGGAGTAGGCGCGAAACCTGTTTCAATGAGAAAGGGAGTATAATAAAGACTTTGTTTTATGGGTTAGTTTTTTTAGAAACATTTTTCAAAACTCGACATCAAAGACAGAGAGTTACTGCTCGCTGCTTACTCCTTCAGAATAAAGCCGATTTCGGTACACAGTGCAATATTTATATTACAAAACTTTCTCAGCCGGTTCTTTGAAAATACTGTGGCGCGGCGCTTTTTTTTTGTCCCGGGAAAAGCTAAAATTTTCCAGCCCTTTGAAGTATTTTGCGGCGTTTGTCCGCGGACAGTGGGCCGGGGTAACAAAAGGGCCGCAAGCGAAAACACCGGTTTTCTTTGTACCACCTCCACACACCCAGCTATCACCTGTACGCGGTGTTCCTCCTCGCGCTTACCGAAAAGTTTTATCAAACGCCCTCAGCCGGCCGCCTTTATAGTTATTCTGGAAATAAGAATTCTTAATAAATTATTTTGCCATAAATTATTTAAAGTACGCGCGTTTCTCGTTCCCTCGGGTGCTCCCGTGAAAAATGTGTCGCAATAACATTAATTCACAATAAGCTTTATATACCAAAATACATTGTTTTTACTTGTAAATTGTAATTCACGATAAATAATTCATATTTAGAATTTCGCATTTTATTTATACCGCTTTTACTATTTTATTTTATGTTTATTAAATAAAAAACTAACCCATAAAACCAAGTTTTTACAATGCTCCCTTTCGCTTTGAATCAGGTTTCGTGTCTTTACACGCTTCGGGCTAATTACTCATATAGAATGATTCCAAATTGAAAAAACCATTAAAATTTCTAAAAATCTAAAATTATACTATAATTATTAATTTTTTTAAAACGAAATTTTTTTAGATCATTTTTATCGTCGCCACGAGTCTGCCTGCAAAGTTTCAGCTCGATTTGATCACGGGAAAAGGGTTAAAAATCGATTCAAAGTTTTTTCGTCAGACAAGCAAGCAAGCAGACGCTACGAGTTAAAAGAAAGGGAGTAAAAACCCGTGTGATGGATGAATCAGTAAGCAGGATCAGAAAAAAATATATTTTAAAAATATGCAGAGAATTTAATTTTCTTTATTTAGAGCTGCGCGCATGTTACGTCAATATTTTTTACTATTTTCAAACTGAGTTAAACGCTTGTGCTATGAAAATAGCTAAAAACTAACTTACTGCTCTCCTCCTAATGAGACTCGAACGCCTGACCACTGGATCACTAGGCGAGCGTCTTCTAAGTGATTTATCTGACATATGCTGGGTGTCTCATAGCTAGTAGCAAAACTTCGGGGAGTTGGACTATCACTACAGTAACTTATATGGAATATCAAAAATTTATTCGCTTTGATACAAATGAAATTATTTAAACCAATATTCTTTTAAAATTTAAAATATTCGGGTTTTTGTCATTAATTATTCACTTTTCCCACTTTGTATTTAATTTACTACGCCTTAAACATCCGTGAATCTTCGCAATTGGTTTATGCAATGTACACTATGCTCTAACATTACAATGATTGAAACTGTTAAGATTCCTTAATAAATATTTTATTTTAGAAAGGACAGCACACAGTACATGCATACAAAAAGTAATTATTTCATTTATCAGGAAATCATCATAATATCAAAAGCATGCACCTCTTACATACGATACAGTACATGCATACAAAAAGTAATTATTTCATTTATCAGGAAATCATCATAATATCAAAAGCATACGATACAGTACATGCATACAAAAAGTAATTATTTCATTTATCAGGAAATCATCATAATATCAAAAGCATGCACCTCTTACATACGATACCTAATATCATGCACTTTGTAATTCGCGACTGTTTATGATAATAAAAATAAAACTTGTGTAAAACTAATATTTATTGAAGTATCAACATGTTACTTGATGAAGGGACCGTTGGCTTCGAAACACGTTGATATTTCAATAATTGGTGGTCTTAAACAAAGTTTTCTTTTTAATAATGGATTGTTCCTGGTTTGGGTCCCGCCAGCGATATATTTTTCCTAGACAGATTTAACTACGTATCCTTCTAAGTGATTAATCTAATTTGTTTTAATTATAAAGCAACTACGTACCTCCACAATGAAATACGTGCGTTAAACAAAATATTTCCTCATTCTACGTTTTCCATAATAATTCCCACATAAAAGATGCTTTTAAACGTGTACAGTATTGTGCGTACATCAAAGAGATCTGAACGCGTTAAATTTTTAATGTAGGTAATCCTCTTTTTTAGCTGTGGAAGCGAAACTGTCATATCTTACGCAGCCGTCACCCGGTCCGGGCGGCTGGGTTTGTCCCGAAATTCGCGTAAACCGCGCACTTCGCGTACCTTATTACCTGGACAAAGGCCTTTCGCGTTCAGCCATTATCACCCTCTCACCCCCGTGCGCCACAAACGAAACAATACTCGGACGAGTGCAAACGACTCCGCGTCTGGACGGCCCGGCTGCTTTGTAAATCCTGTTTTGCGTTAATCACACGGCCGCGGTTACACGGAATAATTGTGTGTCCTCCCCCTACGCTTTGTTGGATGCTTCAAATTGCCGTGCGCCAGCAGCGGCGGGTTTACACGTGCCTCTTCTGATGGCAGCGTTCCCCTTGAATTTTTTATCTGACGACCCTCTGACCGCTGGAACTTGCTTATATGTTTTTTTTTTTTTTTTTTTTATTTATTTATTTAAAAATCCTTGTTTACAAATAAGATACTTAATTTAACAATAAAACATAAGATAAAACATAAGATATTTTACACATTTTTTTGTTTTGTTTAATTTGTGGATTATGCCACTCTACTAGGCTATGCCTGTCCCAGAGTGGCGTTATAGCACACAATTATAATATTTTTTCGAGTTCGTCAGTAGTATTTATTTTCATAAGGTAGTTATTATGTATCTATAGAGTATCAAGTGGAATGTTAGTGAAAGTTGAGTTAGTCATAAGTCCAAGTGTAAATATGTGTAGAATAATTGTTTAATGTAAAAAGGGTTAAAGTTTTGTTTAAGATTATTTTTTTATTTTCCTTAATTAATTAATTAATTTATATAGGTATATATTTTTATTTAAAGACATTATTACGCAATTACAGTAAGTAAATTTTCAGTTGCTGTTCTACCTTTGGAGGTAAGCCAGTTGTTTGCTAAAGCTTTTATTTTATTAATTGAGTATATTCTGATTTCCGGGAAGTCTGTTTTAAATATGTTAAATGTACCTTTAGGATCAACAAGAGAGTCCTTGGATATTTGAATGCCCACGTGCAAGTTAATTTGCAATTTTTATAATTTTAAATCTTAAAAACATGTTTACTTTAACATTTTATTTTTCCAGTAATTGTCATAAAATGTTTTTACATTAATATATGTGGGGTAAAAAAAGCAAAGGCGGCTACATCGAGATTTTTATAATGATCTGAAATTAATTTATAATGTACTGAATTCGAGATCTTATGTATCTACTCCTTCCATAATCGTGTCTCTTATAAATTTATAGACTATGTTTTCTATAAAATTTTGAATTCAGTACATTATAAATTAATAATCCTCGATGAATGCATACAGTTATTTTTTTCGATATTGCTGACTTTGCTTTTATACCCCACATATGATGATTTTTTATAAATTAATTAGCATGTATGGATAATTAACAAGATTGTCGAAGGGTTAGGTACATAAAATCTAGAATTCATTACATTACAAGTAGTAATCCTCGTAAAGTAAAACAAATTGGTAAAGGGTTCGAAAGATAATTTTCGTCTCTACAAGATAAAGTGTAGTGTTTGCTTTTACATTTTATTTATTATTCATTTTAATTAAAGGTCTTAACAATAGAATATCAAGTAGACAAAAGTGAACACTTTTCACATGTCCTTCTGGTCGTATTCGAATTCCTTGAGTCAAGACCGGATGGTTTTTATCGCAGAAGCATCAAAAAACTTGTAGAACGTTGGCAAGCAGATGTGAATAATAAAGGAGAATAATTCACAAAAAAATTATTTGGAAAATTAATGTTATTTTAACACCAAATGCATAAATATCACACTAGGGCCCAAATTCCGAGTCAATAAATACATAGATGATTTAAAGGTTAAGTGCGCCTTAAAAGTGTTTTTTTGTACTGAAAATTGCGCTTTTAAGGCGTAACCTTTAAATCATTTAAGTATTGACTGTGAATTCGGGCCCTAGACTATATATTCTCGACGACCTGTTGAAAATAAAATTAATACAAAATTATGATATGAGATAAATTTCGAATTTTACCTCAAACACACAATTAGGTACCTTTTTTAACAAAACAGTTAACCAGGCAATGTTAACACTATCGACTTTCGAAAATAATAATATTTGGACAACTTATATAGCGCTGTTTTCGCGAATACTCACCTCAAGGGCGCTTTAAATTAACGATAACGTTAACAATAATTTGTACACAACATAACAATAATAATAACATGCAATATTAGGCATCTTATTAGAATTAGATGACAGATATCGTACTACCCAGCATTCATCCATGTACGATGCATACAGAAGTGACATGACTTGGACCGTTATTAAATCGCTGTGACAATGAACAAGGCTATAAAGCCATGTATTCACTAGGGGACAAATTGCGAAACATTCCACTCGGCATGTCGCATCAACATCTACGCTCATGTTTCGGGGACAATGTCGCGATCATTTGACGTGTACACACCGGGACTCGCATATCTTGTCGCGGAAATGTAACCCGATGAGCTTATGTTGACATCTGCGGTATCTCATTTGGCGAAAACGGGGTTCAGCGCAATTCGAAATGTTTTTTTGGGTCGCAATTTCAAATAAACGAGGTTTTACTGTAGTAAATTGAATATTATTAAAAACAAGGTCCTTTTTGCAAATAATTATTGTTTTCCAGACGTCACGGAAATGTGGCCCTAGGAGGTTATGATGTCAACTGCGTATCTGTTTATATTAATGAGTTTATCGAAACGTAAGAGGAGAAAAAAGAGGAGAATGCGAAATTATTTACTGCAAAGAGAAAGAAGGACGGACATTCTATGCGATCTTCGATCGATACAGCTCGATGAGTTCAAGAACAATTTCGTTTCCCCACACTGTCATCTTGACAGATACAGCGCAAGCGTATTCACTTGTAAACATACCACGTGGTACTGACGCTCCGCGGAATGTTGCAGTGAGTACGCTCGGGTACCGTGCGCATGGCAACGTTGCCACGGCACGTAGAAATGCCGCGCTATGTTGTGCGCGAGGTCGCGGAACAGTGCACGACGTTACAACGTCACGTAGACTCTATGCCGCGCGTGCTGTTGAGGGACAATTTGTCCCCTAGTGAATACATGGCTTAAGGCGGTAGACTGCTAGCGCTACCGATTAGCGCAGAACCAGTTCCGGATTGCTCATGTCCGACTGTGTAGGATTGTGTTCCAACTTTGAGAAAAGTTGATGCAATTTGAACTTTAATGCACTTCTCTTGTTTAACTAAACTTCAACGGAAGAGACTACAATGCGCTGCTTTTAATTTGCCGTATTTGTTTTTGACTAACGCAGCGCTCCGCTTGTTTCGTTGTTTACAACTATTGTACGAGTACCCGCGCCGGCCGTCTGCGCTCCGGGTGCACTCTCGTGCCTAACACAGCGCCGGTTACTTCCCTTTAACTTTTTACCTTCTCTCATTTTGTCCGTAACGACTCCGAATTATTTATTAGTCAGTAATTAGATTGATAACAAAATAATTTTTCATATGTAATTTTTTGTTAAATATAACCTTAATTTTTTTCAACGCAAATACTCTTTCATTTTTATAGCGTTCACGTAAATATTATCTTTAATTAAATTCTGAAAAATGTCGGTCCCTAACGTACCTTCTTACATCGTCTTTATTATTATTACTCCCTTTCTTTTAACTCGTAGCGTCTGCTTGCTTGCTTGTCTGTCGAAAAAAATTTGAATCGATTTTTAACCCTTTTCCCGTGATCCAATCGAGCTGAAACTTTGCAGACAGACTCGCGGCGACGATAAAAATGATCTAAAAAGTTTTCGTTCAAAAAAAAATAATATTTATAGTATAATTTTGGATTTTTCGAATGTTTTTACTACTCGCTTTCGTAACGTCGCCCGACTCGATCCCAACGCGTAGATTAAGCGCCAAACCTGTTTCCACTAGTAAATGAGGAAAGGAGTATTATAAAAACTTGGTTATATGGGTTAATTTTTTAAAATTATTTTTTCCTCATGGAACCTTCTTTTTGCAGTCCCAAGTTACGCAGCCATGAGATACCTTCTACGCTTCTTTTCCCCTGGATGACGAGTTGTTTAAGACTGTACTTAGGTCCTCTCATAATGTGTCCGAGATATTCAAGCTTTCTTCCGCACTTCTCGGCCATTTTCCATATCCCGGAGGACTTCAGTGTTCGTAATTCTATCCACCCCGAAAATTTTCAGTTTGCGTCATAATAAATTAAGACCGGCTACCAGTGATGCTAATTTAATCGGTGACACACTAACCATTATTTGAGATTTGTGTCTGATTGTATCAATGATTAATAACTGATTTTTCGCAATCATCTGTTATAATACCTTGGTTACCAATAATCGATACAAACAGATACAATTCTCAAATACCCTGTGTAATCGGCTGCCGTGTATTTTTTCGAGGATGCTAATTTTGCATCCTGCTCTAGTAAGGAGCTCAGTATTACGATCTTCGTGTGTCGCGAATGTCATGGTTTCGGCATTCGCGACATACGAAGATCGTAATCCCCGCGAGAACATTTATCAATATCTTCACGACAGTTATCCAAAAAGTTAAAGTGACATGATACGTCATGCCGTTACTGCTGCCTTCTCAAGTGTACGAAACATCTATGTCTGCACACACGAGGATGAAACGTCATAATGATGATTGCCCGAGTTGATCTCCCCCATCAACGCTTGTCATTCTTTTCCAAAAGTGGTACAGCTGTATTTTATTTCCGCCATTTGCTCCTTTGTAAACCGCCCCATTCTGTGCACGGAGTGATGAACCTCTCCGGGGTTATCAAATGAATAATGTCCGCCCCCGATACCCGACGTCTGGAATGTTCCTATTTTTCATGTTTCCTTCATTATCGTTCTACGTCCCAGTGCAGCATTGCCCCGAAGGCTTTTACGGAGAATTCCACATCGCTCACCAGTATTTATTGGCCAAATCGTCTATCTGGTGAGGGGTTATTGGAAAATTTTTCAAAATTAAAGTATCTTGTAGTAGTTATAAATTATTTCGACTGTGGAAAAAACCATCCACAATTTTTTCACCCGCATTTTTTTCAAGAATTACCCCTTTACGTACATCTGTTTGTTAGGTGTGATGTTGTGGGTCGAAGTAACGTTTTCGTAAAACGGTTTCGTATTTACTAATTCTGATTTAACACACAAAAATTATTTAAATTCGTATTCATTTTTTAAATTATAACAAGATTAAAAGCTTTAGAATATCTTTTTAACAATATTTTTATATTTATGTAGGTACTTGTGTTCTGAGAACACAGTTACTGGATTTGTCCACTGCGGGATAATTGTTTAATTATCATAAATTATAGAAATCTCACAGAGGCGAAGCCATTTATATGAGAAATATGTATAGAAGTCTTGTATACAGTGGCCCAAGACTTGAAACCTATATGAGCTGGCTTCAGTAATCACTCTACGCTTTTTTTTTACAAGGAGGTGATTAATTATTTATATTTTTTATATTAAGGTACATATTAAACTATTATTTGATTACAAAATTATTGAAAAAAAATTATCCCTTCATGTCCATACCTGTAGAGTTTCTCCGCTGTGACTGAAAACCAACACTCAACAGTACACGTTTGTCTGATACAGAAAAGAAGGTCATGTATTTATTTGGAAATGAAATTCATAAAATGTTGAATACTCAGCTTGGAAAAAATGTTTTATGTAAAATTGGAAGCAATTTTAAAAAAAATGTATCCCAAAAAAAAAATATGTTTGATTTTAACAAGTGGCTTACCGAAAAATTTTCCAAAATATTATATACGTTCCTACCTGCTAATAATACGAG
>JADDOH010017074.1:0-33454 GCA_016648135.1 Agrypnia vestita | reverse complement strand
AATCATATAAATACTCTTACTATTATCAAACGAAGCTAAACGGTGGTGCCGTGAAAATAGGATTAACTCGGTGGCCTCACGGAACAGGCGACTGTCTAACCAGTTGATCAACAAGCATAAACCACTTTGATTAATTTATCTTCGACCGCTTTCGATGCCACTGTACCTTCTCACAAGTGTATGTCCATCGCGATGATGATACAGTGGTAAACAAAGCTATTTCATAAAATTAATAAATATACGTATTATAGATTTTTGAAACAAATAAATATGTCATATGTAACAGACAGGTACATTTAAATTGGTTCATCATCATCATCTTCATCCCCTTGTCCTAGTAGGGTCGGGGGTCCAAAGTATTTTGGAGTAACAGACTACATTCACTGCATTGCACGTTAAGCCTCAGATACACATGCTTATTTAGTGGCACGTGAGCATGCGCAGTATCGACCTTCTCTAGGCCTTGCTTATTAGTGGCATGTGTGTACGCACATTGCTAGTAACGAGCATGCCACTAGCCATACAACCGCCGGTTGATTTATGAGCATGCCACTAAGTGGCATGTGTATCTGTACCTTTACTCCAAAATGATTCTCGGCATATAGCAGTAGTGTAGTGAAGTGTTTTTCTGTTACGGAGAAACGAGCATGCACTCTCTTTTAGGGCTGATTCTTTCAAGTTGGATTAAAGTAAAAGTTAAAGTTAAAGCCAGGGTTCGAAAAAATCCGATTTTTATAGTAAAAATCAAATAATCGGATTTTTTTATATATATCCGATTTATCAAAAATTCTATATATATCCAAACTTTTTTTTCTCATTTTTTGCTCACGTATCAATACAAACTCGAAATAATTAGGAAATTTATTTTTTTATTTTGTATATGAATTATTATTAAAGTTCTTTCTAATGTAGTGTTATGGGTGTTTGTTTCTTTGTGTGAAATAAAAAACGGATTATATGAAACAAATGAAATTAAAAAATAACCGTAGCACTTTTTAAAATACAACTAGCGCCATCTAGTAACGACCGCAGATATTTAAAAAAAAAACAACCTGTAGCATTTTTTAAAATACATCTAGCGCCATCTATTAAGATTTGCAGAAAGTTTTCTTGGATATATATCAAAAATAAAAATCGAGCCATAAATATCGTGATATATATCGTAATATATATCATGATATATATCCGCGGATATATATATCCTCGAACCCTGTTTAAAGCATAGATTTTTGCTTTCTCCACCAATCAAACGACCCGTTTCCGTAAAAATCTAAACTTTAAATGAGCTTTTATTTTAATCCAACTTGAAATAACCGGGTCTTAGTCGGTGATGCGTCACGAACAGCTGCTACGCTGCGTCCACCTCTGTCGCACTGAATAATACGTGCAATAGTTATCTGTCGAGCGCTGTTTATAATTGCGGCGACCGCTAGTCTTGACCGATTTTACTTAGGCAACCTAATACCAACGTGTTCGTGATAAAATTACATGTATTTTAATATAAATTTCAATAAGAAAACAGACTAGTGTAAATACGTACATAGTATTAGATAATTCACCTATTTTTACCTGGCCATGTACCATGGCAATACATGGACCAGAAAAAGATAGGCAACCCAACCGTTTCTTGTTCCTTATGCTTCCTACTCTCAATCAGTATTGATTTCGATTGGTTAACAAATGAGTGAAAAAGTTTAAAAAAATGTATTTCATTAATTTTGATTAAAGGTAGGCTTGACTTAATTTCACTAGACAATCCATTCGCAATATGTTTGTTCATGTATTATGATTGCTAAAAAATATATTTCATTCAGTAAACAGATGAGTGAAGGTCGACCTTAGTCGGGATCTTAGACTGAAAGAGGTATAGCGCACGAAATAAATAAAAGTATTAAAGTAAATTACAACAGATTATATCTTATAATTGTAAAACTGAAAGCAAGAACGATGATGAAAGAAGAAGAATGTGGTGATTGAAAACTATCGACGATGATATTCAATAAGGCCCAAAGACGTTTATTTGTTTCACAAAGCTCTTCAGAGCTTCTGTCAATATTGAAGCCAGAACGATCATTGACAGTTTATAGGAGATAGCACAAGAAGTTATTAGATATTAGAGTTAAATAACATCTCAATCCTATAATGAAGATAGATTTGTCCCTTACAGCATTTTACACGTTTTTGCTTTCGAGTTTTTGGTCTCATTTTAATCCTGTAAGATCCATCCTGTCCATAATGGTCTATTTATCAAGGGCGAGAGGGTGTAAACTCATCTTAGAGAGTCACGTAAGGCGGAACACATCTCGAAAAAATGTGCAAAAATAATCACTCAAGAAAAGTAGTAGAAAATATATTTCTCCATTCGTACAAAATAATTATAAAAGTAATATAGCAATTGAAATTTCATGTCGATGTCTTGTACAATATAACGCATTCATGGGACGTTTATTGCTCCAGAGTCGGGATCTTGCATCATTAGCTTTCGAGCCACGTTATAAAAAGAACGACAGAAATATTATTATAGGGGTTACAAAATGACACAGCATCGTGTGACACGCACAGTACATTTGAGCTGTAATTAAAAATTAAGAATGATTTCGTTTTTGCTATTCTTCCCACAGTAGTTCGAATAAATTACTGAAACTCATTCAGGGAAAGTGTCGAGCAGAGAATTGATTATTTGACTAGGCAAAAGATTAATCGATTTGGATTGATAAATCGATTTCTTTTGGCTGAGATGTGAAGGAATATGGTTTAATGCAGGGCTGTGGAGTCGTTTAAAATCTATCGATCGTTGCACTTCGACTCCGAACGATTTTATGAGAGCAAAAGACTGATAAACACTTTTTACGGCAATTTTCATATCCGACAACGATCAGCTGCTTGCGCTAGAGAGAGCGCGATATAATTAGCGAATGAGTGACCGCACGCATAACTGTAACCGATACTGATAATTCGCTCTCGACTCAAGAGTTCTTGAGACATTTGAAAATCTCTTTGGAAGGCGTTCTGATGATTAAAATGTAAGGTGTTTAAATAGTAATAATTATTCCGAATTTTCTAACCATCTTTTGGGTATGGATCATTCTTTTGATATTAATAAGGGTTTACAAATTTTACACATAAATTATACAGAATCACAGTTTGATAAATTATAAATTTTGGAAAACAGAAAGAGTGTTAATAGTAAACTGAATGTTATAAATAATCAGGTCCTTTTTGCAAATAGTCATCTTTTAAATTTATTTTCATGTTAAGTGGGTTCTTTATATTATCATTTTCAATATATAACTTTTTAATATTTTGATCTATACTTCGATTTTTAAATTTTATTTTTGTTATCCTGACGAAGAATGTTGAATTTTTTAATAAATAAGTGGTGTTTACAAAGTTAATTTATATAAATTTAAATTTGAACACCCTTAAATTTAATTCTAATATATAACTTTTCCATATATAACTTTTTAATATTATGATCTATACTTCGATTTTTAATTTTTTTTTTTGTTACCCTGACGAAGAATGTTGAATTTTTTTCAATAAATAAGTGGTGTTTACAAAGTTAATTTATATAAATTTAAATTTGAACACTCTTAAATTTAATTCTAATATGTTTCTCCAATAACTGCAAAAGGACATTGTGACGCCGTATTTAATCGAATGTATTATACGCAAATTATTAGGAGTGAGTGAGAAGGCATTGGAACTTGCGTAACGGCCGGCGTAACAAAACATCTGAGCGGTTGAGAGAAAAGAAGGCGCACGAGTATGGAGGAAACTGTGTCAGAACCGATCACCAACACCGCCACAGCTGCAGCGGGGCTCTCGTAGTGTCCAATACGTACTTTACAGTTACACACGGTGACTGAGAAATGACTTATTATTTAAAGTTTAAATTAAAATTTATTATTTAAAGTCTTACATGGCCGGTCTTGATACAAGCAAAATCTAAAACTGACCACTTTTCTTAGCGGCAACTGACGAATACGTAATATTAACAATATAGCTGCACAATATATTCAATACACAATATTCAAATATATTCCCAATAATAATAATAATAATAATATTGGATTATTTATATAGCGCCATTTTTGTGAAAATTTCACCTCAAGGGCGCTTTACACACAAAAAACTCTTACATCCTAAAATCATAGAATCACAAAATGAAAAAGAAAAGAGAAAGAAAAACAGTTCAAAACATAAAATAGTAAAAAAAAAAAAAAACAACAATATTAAAAAGATTCTGGGAAAGATTTTGTAAACAAGTGCGTTTTAAGTCTTTTCTTAAATAAAGTCTCTGAATCCGTGTTTCTTCCCACCGCTGAAGTAGACGCTGACCTAAGAGTTTGACGTCTCCCGTTTATGTTGTCTGGAATACAGAGCTCCTGAAGATACAGAGGCGCCATGTTATGAGTTGCCTTGTACATCAACCAACACAGTTTGAACTCTACTCTTTCAGGAAAACGAAGCCAGTGCAATTCTCGCAGAAGGGATGTTATGTGCGAGAATTTTGACGTTCCATATATGATCCGTGCTGCAGCGTTTAGAACAGATTGTAGTCTATCGAGCTGAAACATCGGTATATCTTTATTAATGTGTTCCAAGGACACAATTATTGGATTTGGCAAGGGGGTAATCATTAATTTGGATAAATTATAAATGTCTCACGAGACGTTGGGACGTAACTATTTATGTGGGAAAGCATAATTTATAAACTGGTCTATAGAAGAAGTAAAAAAATGAAAATAATTTTTAGGTGTATTCTATGGTAAATTTTAAATTATAAAATATATTTTATGGTAAAAATTCGTGTGAATATTATACATATTTACATTAAAAAGAATATTGCATATATTTATACTCTAGTCAAAAAATATAAGTCTCTATTGCTAGCGGCAACATCTACAATATATACTAGTTTATGAGAATTACAAATTTTCAACCATAGATGTCGATAGCGTAGTTGCATCAAGTATGTAAAATAACTTACATAAATAAAATACATAATATACAACTTTAAAAAATATAGATAGATGTGTGGATAGAGGTAGAATCGTGAACGTTGCACTCGTGTAAAGCAATCACTTAAGCCAGATCGCAAGCCCTAGGGACGCCCAATAAAGACTTCCATGCAAAGACTTTTCCATATAAATAGCTTTGTCTCTATAATTTATTTTGATTAATACTAGTGATGCAACGAATACGAATATTTGTATTCGCCGAATAGTAGATATTTACCGAATATTCGTATACGGCGAATATCATCACGAATATGAAAAACAAACTATTTATAACTGAACGCAACGCTCTGCATCGTGTATCTGAACACACCTACGCACTCGCATGGATTTGTTGAGTTCTCAAGTTGTCAATTGTTACTAGTTTCACAGCATAACATGAGTTCTTTCATTTGGTTTTTTATTTCTTCATTTTTTTAGGTGCTCATTTAATGTAGTTTTTGTTTTGTAATACGTATTGTTCGTTTCATTTTTTTTTTAAATAGAGATGCGAACACAGAATATGTGTCACATCAATCTTCTTACTATTTTCAAACTAAGCTAAACTCTTGTGCTATGAAACTAGGACTAACTTGCTGGTCTGGAGTGAGTTCCGAAGCCGCGACCTTTGGATCACGAGGCGAAAGTCCTGACCACAAGACCATCAAGCTACTCTTGTGATTTTTTTTCCATTTCATTGTTTTTTTTATTTTTATTTATTTATTTAAAAAATCCTTGTTTACAAATAAATACTAATTTAACAATAAAACATAAGATAAAACATAAGATAAATTACACATTCTTTGTTTTGTTTAATTTGTGGATTATGCCACTCTACTAGGCTATGCCTGTCCCAGAGTGGCGTTATAGAATACAATTATAATATTTTTTCGAGTTCGTCAGTAGTATTTATTTTCATAAGGTAGTTATTATGTATCTACAGAGTATCAAGTGGAATGTTGGTGAAAGTTGAGTTAGTCATAAGTCCAAGTGTAAATATGTGTAGAATAATTGTTTAATGTAAAAAGGGTTAAAGTTTTGTTTAAGATTGTGAACATTTTATTTCCGTTGTGTGTAAAGTGTCAACACACAACGGAAATTTCAAATTAAATCTGAAAACAACCTCTCGTAAGCTTGAAAAAAGTGTTATTTATTTCGACCGCTGGGGATGTACAAACGGATAAAAGAAATGTTGTGCTTTTGGAACAAAAACTTGCCGGTGGTAAATTTTAATTATTAAATCTCTTAGTAAAAAAAGAACAGTGGTGTATTATTTATTACCTTGTTGAATTATTCGTATTCGCCGAATAGTAGTAGGCTCGATGTTCGTATTCGTGAAAGTAGTATTCGTTGCATCACTAATTAATAGGTAGATACATTATCCAATGTTGTGCTTCAACTTTATATTTAACCGCGTGAGTTTATTTGCATTTATAAAGGAAATTAATGTTCTGAAACTCTTTGTTTTAAATAAACTCGTGTGTTTAACTAAACTGCATTATTGTTAAAATATATCTATCCAAAATATTCTTCCTTAATTCAATTATAATTAAAATATTTTATTATTTTTTTTTAATTAAACAAATAATCATGAAACTTGTTGAACTTAAACTTTTTTCGACACGTTCAGGATGAAATTTTAGAACGCAACAAAATGCGCGCGCATCACGCAACGGTATTTTTATCCACATTAAACAGCCCTATAGTGTATAAATGTACATTCAATCCAAAGATAAGCAAACAAAAAAGCATTGAATGCGGACAAAAAAGATACACCGTAAAATCAGGCTATGTAACTACATTAGAATAGGTTATCAGGTTGACAAAATTATGCTATAACAGTAGAAAAATAATAAATAAAATAAAGGTGAGGCATGAATGTTGCACGATAATAATTGAAATTAGTTGTTTTTGTAGCAATAAATATGCGTGCACTTTTGTTAAAAGTTAATGTTTAATAAGCAACAGCGAACATATTATTATAATAATGAGCATTTAAGTTCATTTTTTTTAAATATTTAAACGCATGTACACTACAAATTACAACATTTGAACGGATATCTAAAGAAACGAAAGACCTAAAAAGGGAATATAACAAAAAATTGTGAAAATGCTGGTGAACGCACGTGATAAATATTCTAAAATGAAGTAATTCGTTTCATTACACAATATACATTAAAGCCACTTACTACAGGAGAAATCTCTATTTGATCAATAATATTTTATATAAAAAATTCATATATGTATTGTAATAGCAGCATCTCCGATTGGGAATTCTATCGAAATATTCTTTAAATGAAATGTCAGTCCTCACAAAATAACAAAATGTGTGTATATTTTTTGTATAATTATCAATAATAATACGACGTGCGTACACCCAGCTCACTTGTTTGCCAAATTGAACATTGAGTTATTTTGGGTTATTATATATATATATATCTATCTTATATCTATATATATTATATATATATCTATATTCTCTCTCTATAATAACCCCAGATATCATATATCTATATATACGATATATATATATATCTATATCTGTATAATGAAGGTTTTTCACGGGTGTTGAAATGTTTGTGATTCAGGCGAAACGTCGGTTGACGAATGTCCTTCTGACGACCAGATTTTGACGCGGGTTACCCCCAAAGAAATTAACACTACACATATATATATATACATATATATATACTATATATATATATATATATATATATGCAGAATATATAGGGAAGCAATAGAAATACATAAAAATAAAAATAACCGGGACGACGCGATCCGAATTCCTTATATTTGGAAATCCATTCTTAACGACAGTAAAATCTTTTCAAAATCAGCCCCTAATAACCAGATTCCAAGTACAGACGCATTAAATGAACACATTAATATAACTAACGATAACGGAATTTCCGACAACAATAGAAGAATTACCAGGTCGCAAAGTAAATTCAGCAATTAGCTTGGTTTGCATTAGGTTTTCACTTCTGGAGTGAACGAGTGTGCTTGTCACCAATTCAAAACAGAACTCGAAATACAAGGCGAAAATCCCTCTGAAAATGGCCAGTGCTATCTGTCCGAAACGTTTGGGACAACAATGCGCGGGTTACCCTAGAAAATAATCCATAAATGTTTCGCGCACAGCGTGTTACCAATTTCACTATCCCAGCGACTTAATAAGACGTCAATATTTGATAGTTAAACGGTTCTCTTTGAATTATTAATTCACCTATTTATATTATTCCATATTTATTCGGTAAATAATCGAAGTTTTATTATTTGTGTGTTTCTCTTTATTTCATTTATTTATTCCGTATTAAATATTACGGGACTCGTTTCCTTAAATAAATGAAAAATATGTTTAATAACAAATACATAAAAATAAAAATATATAATATATATGTACTGTTTACACACGCACTTGAGTACACTAGTCTATAGCAAAATCGTCATACAAAAACCTCTCGGCGGTTGACCCATATTTGGTTATTTTTAGTTGAAATATTTTTTCCCTATATATTTCTTTCAAATGTTTCGAATAAAGTAATACAGCAATCAGAATCCAGCGAATACAGGGAGGCAGATATCACGAAAGATGCAACACATTCAATGTATAAGACGAAGCGACTTGTTAGACACCGCGTAGTGGTCAGTGGTCGCTGGCGTCGCTGTCGGCCGGGATCACTCAACAACATCATCTGATATTCAGAAGAACTGCTTCATTTCTTCTCGGAATCCAACTGCCTGATTCACGAGAAACCAGTTTCGGTCTAAAAGTCATCACAAATTACATATTTGGTTAATACGATCCAAGTGTTAATGGGAGAATGCGGCACGGGAACCTATAGGTGTTTTATTTAGAGGTGTACGACTTTAAAAAGGAATAAAACACAAAAATCGTGCTAATGGCCATGGTTGTTGGCATAATTGGAAACAATTAAACCTTACAATAAAATAATACAATAAAAATATCTTAAATACTAATGTGTTTTTATTTTCGTGATTACAGAGTTCTACAAACTTACCTACAAAACAATAAAATTTATTCATTAGTAAGTTATAATTTACGAATGTACATATCGACGGTCCCTACGTATAACCTACCTACTGTCGAATGTGTAAAAATTCGATTTTCGTTCGTTTAGTTAGTCTTGATTGAAACGAAAACATTTTTTTTTAAACATTGTTGGAAAATATACAGTAAATTGGATGATTTAAGATAGTAAAGCAAAAGAAGGACCGTCGATATATGCTTTGGAATTATGGAGAGCGAATCCTGAATACCGGATGCATATGCATGCCGGATACATTTGTAAGGGCGGTCATGTTTTCGCGAATTACGCCGCGTTCTCTCCCTCTAACGCACGCAGCTGCAACCGCATAAAATCGCTCGGAGTCGGATTGTACGATAATATCTGAGACGGCAGATTTTAAACGAATCGAAATTTCTAATCTTATATTATTATGTAAATCAATCTTTTTTGTGTAAAATGAATGAAAATGACATGTTGAAATATCCTTTATATAATAATTTTACATAAACCTATTGTAGTAATCGAACAATAAATTGATTCGAAGTAAACGCAATAAGAGATACGAAGTATGTACTGTGCCTTTGTAAAACATGGAACAGATCAATTACTGTAAACGCGATACTTAAATTGCCAGGGAAATGATGTGGTTTTAGAAAATTGCTATACGAGTACTATTTTAAATTATATTAGCATAATTTGCATTTATGTTTTTTGTTTAAATCTCTTTCGATGAAGACAGTCTATCGAATATCCGACATGAATTGTGGCGCACACAATCATCCGTATT
Organism: Agrypnia vestita; assembly: GCA_016648135.1. Taxonomy (NCBI): domain Eukaryota; kingdom Metazoa; phylum Arthropoda; class Insecta; order Trichoptera; family Phryganeidae; genus Agrypnia; species Agrypnia vestita. The sequence continues at coordinate 23,636 of JADDOH010017074.1, read as the reverse complement.
CTGAAAATAACAATGTCTGGATCTTTAAGATCTTTATCCCAACACTTAATAGACGATAATAAAAATTAAAAATGTCCAGAGCGGATTTTGTAATTCTACGGCTCAAATACACTGTATTAAAAGATGATATAAGAAAGATTGTTTCTTACAATCGTATAAATTTCTTCATCCACAGCGTCCAAATGAAATATCATGTCTTGTCATGACCGCGTTACCGCGTATTCAGATCTTCCCATCTTGACATTTGACAGATAACAATTTACATCTTTCTCCCTCCCTATATCTATTTATAATATCTATTTCATATAGAAACTTACAGAAACAAACACCGACGTAAAGCTATGTCTCGTTTATTTTTAATTTTTATTATCGTCTATTAAGTGTTGGGATAAAGATCTTAAAGATCCAGACATATCTGTCAAAAAATGTCAAGACGGGAAGATTTGAATACGCGGTAACGCCGAACGCGGTTATTTCATTTGGACACTGTGTATGAAGAAATTAATACGTTTGTAAGAAACAATCTTTCTTATATCATCTTTTAATACAGTGTAGGTATTTGAGCTGTAGAATTACAAAATTCGCTCTGGACATTTTTAATTTTTATTATCGTCTATTAAGTGTTGGGATAAAGATCTTAAAGATCCAGACATTGTTATTTTCAGAATCGGGCCGAATATCTATTGCATTTTTTGAAATACAAGCTGCGGCGTCTTTGTGTGGACAATGTGCATCGCATGACGGGTATACGCGGATGAGATGTTGATCTCTCGTCTCGGAGATTTGCAGACTTATGTCTAGAAATCTCCAATTACGAAATACGCATTGAACAAATGAATGAGAATACAATGGTACGAAAGATGGATGACGCTCGTGTTGATGGTTACCAGAAATAGAGGAAAACTTGGCACGACCAGTTAAAGCAGACACTGCTTCTGTTAGAAGCCTTAATATTCGACGAGACTGCACGAATCTGGACGAGGGCGAGAGTCATATGTCTGAATAGATTAGAATAGATTTTATTAGATAAAAATTAGTTAAATACTACATGCGGCAATGCACGCTTTGCGCTCAACTTTGTATATCGGAGACAAATCTCATCAGTGGACACGCGCCATAAAGGTCAGTACAGAGTTGAACGCGCAGTAAGTTACGACTGCGCAGTAATTCCGTTGTATTTTGTACGCAGAGTAGAATGTTGCAACTGGTACATACCGAAAAATCTCTGAGACAAGAGATCAATGTCTCACCTGTACGATAGACACTGGGGGTTAATCAACTATTAAATATATATATTTAGGCTCGTGGAATATTTGCAATTATCTACACACTATTGGATGATGTCAGCGTGGTCCAATCAATCAAGTCGGTAGTAGGCTACGCTGGTTAGATCACGCACAACGGGTTGAAGATCAACTAACGAGAGCAACCCAGAGGGGCATAGAAGAGGAAGACCGAAACGTCGCCGGGAAGACGATGCCGTAGTGGACAAGAACCAATGGAGAAAAAAATTTCTGAGCGTCATGTCCATCCGGATTGTCGGGCTTATGTTAATAATAACATCGCACAATTTATATAGCGTCATTTTTGTCAGAATTTCACCTCAGGGGCTCCATACGTCGTCAGGGGTCCTACACTAGAATTTAAAATTGTTATGGGAACATATTTTTATAATCTTCAAAGAAAGTCTGATCCACTGTTTCTTATTACGAAGGAGAAACAGTTCAAGTAGTCTTACTTAGTAAGAAAGTAGTCTCGAAATAATCAGCTCTATAACCCGTGAGCCTGACCTGAGTGTTTGGGGTCTACCGTTCGAGGTGTCTGGGTTGCAGAACTAGAAAATACACAGGTGCCATGTTGTGTCACCTTGTACATCAACCAACATAATTGCTAAAAATTATCATCGTCTCTTTTGAGTTTCGACATTGACTCCGTTTCCCTGGATTCAATTTCTCTCTTTCAGGGGAACGGAGTCTATGTCGGAACATATGTGATGATTCTTAGCAATTGCTCAATATTCAGACGTGGCAATTCCCTCGCAGCATTTAAGTACTATTTTATATTCCTCATTCTCATCTACCTCCCCCTCCCTTGTACATTAAAGATTATAACGTCATTGTTCCCATATACTTACTTACTCCTGCGATTTTTTCCAAAAGTCTGCATTATGAAAGAATGGTTGAGGAGTGCAGTATTTCGTCAATTTATATGTAACTTTGTACTTGGTACGTACATACGAGTAATATCTACAATTTTTTAAGTAAATTGATTTCTTAATTAGACACGGTGGCAACAATTTGATTTAAACCCCTATTTATGAAATTAAACTCGACTATTTTCCGGCAAATTAGTACATATTTTTACCTTTTTTAGTAATATTTGGAATATTGACAATAATATAATTTGTAAAGATCTAACTTTGTGAAACCTTTTTCTAAAAGAACGTGTTAAAGAAACCGGGATTTTCAATATTGTACAGCACATTATTGCAGGCCATCTCGCGTATTAGAATTAGACAGTATGAAGGCAGACCAGGTATGATGGACATCATAAGCGCGAAGGTCAAGACGCAGGTAATTATTACCTGGAGAAGTGCGCTCTAACATTAATTCAAGCTGTGCATATATAGAGTTTATTATAGAGTTTCTGGAAAATATGTGAATATATTCATGTGGCGATTATTATTTAAAGCATTTTTCATATTTGGAAGGAGATATTTTAATTTCATCTTCTTTTTCCCATGAATTCCAGTTACGCACAAGGTTTTTGTATGTATAGACTGCAGAGTGCGCACCCGTAATCATTATATTATTCATATTATATACATATACATAAGTTCAGGAATAAAAGTTTCCCGATAACGGAACGATCACACAAGTATTAAACTATTTTAAATAATTCATAAAAATACATAAATTAAAATTAGAAGTTTGTGTTACGAATCTCACTCCAGACCAGCAAGTTACTCCTACATTCATAGCACAAGCTTTTAGCTTAGTTTGAAAATAGTAAGAATATTGATGTGACACGTATTCCGTGTTCACATCTCTATTTAGAAAAAAGAATATAAAATGTTTAAAATTTGTTCTAACAGCACTCTACTAGTAAGCATTATGGATAGCTGCGCTAAATCGAAAGAGCTTTTATCAGCGAAATATATCTTATATATGAAAATTATAATATTTTTATTACTTATTTATTATAAATACGGACATGAACCCGTGCCGAGGCTACTGATACCCAATTATTATTATTCAATTTCAATTTCAATTTTTCAATTTTTATTTATTACATAATATGTACATTACAAACATTATGTTCAATGCATACATATTATTAACTTACATCTAAAAATATACATATACACATATACATACACATCCATATACACATATACATAAACACGTATGTATACATACATACACATATACATATACATACATACATACATACACACACATATACATATTGTGTATTAAAATACTAATTTATTATTAAACAATTAAAAGTGACCTGTACAATCTGGTCAAAGGTGTAGGAGAATCCTGCTTCGGAAAACCCCCTCAGACACATGGAATATATCAATATCCAAAGCGACCTTGTTCAGCATAGCTGTAGCTTTTCCAACAGGCATAACCATCGGCAGGTTGGTCCTGTATATTGGAATGTGAAACAATCTATGCTGACGATGTCTAAGGTAATTATCAGGAATTTGGGTAGGTACCTATATTCGAATATTTAGCTCTTGCGCTGTGAAATAATCCAATATTCTGAAATTTAGCCCAACATTTGCATAGGTAGGTACTACTACTACCCCTAGATGGAAACGTGCTTGCAGAATACTTACCTGAGAGAAAAAGAGCTATACATTAATTAAAAATATATATAATTTCTCACAAAATCAAAATGTCTCATCAGGGACATCAGCCCCTGGTGATGGATCCTGCAATGCAGCGAAACCGCAGACAGGACCGGAGACACACGGAACGAAAATTGCAGACACATGGTACAAAAATAAATTGGTTTCAACCAATGTAAGAGTTGTCTCGATTAGGATACCTACCTACTTTCTTCCTTTCGGATCTTTACAGATCCTTCAGGACTGACGCGATGATATACCTAATCATGTAATGATTCGAAGGTAGGTACACCGTGAACAAGTTTAAAAAATTACATTAAGTAGTTATGTAAAATATAATATTAACGATAAAAAAAAAATACACTTTAATCGTGGATTTCCAGTTAGATACTAGGACTTTGCAGAAAAGCAAAAAGTAAAATCAGTTGGAATAAAAAAGTATTTTAATATTCCATTTGCACACCGAGACTTCTAACACTAAGTAGGCAGGTATAGGTGCCATTCATATACATATGTATGTACATTCGCACCGATGTATCTTCATTTTATATCGCAAACATCGGCTGACTTTTCTGAAGATATAAGAAATATCAAACGGAAAAGGGGTTTACCCGCTACGATTTCTGAGAAATTCCGCGTTCAGGTAAGAATTTCAATATTGCAACGGTCGACGATTCCGTCTAGGTACAGCTCGCAAATCTGCATCGGATAACGGGCAGAGTACGGATCCCACCGCCGACATTTGACTCACATGTCAAAATGTACGGGGACATTTTCGAAAATTAAGAGTAATTAATAGCTTTTTCAATACTTGCCTCTCAATCAATTCTATTTTTTTTTAAATCAGGACACGCGGGATACCTAACTACTCGCTCTCGAAAAGATCCGCGTTGGACCTCTGCACTTACGCCCTAATGTGACATATAATAAAAAATCACAGAATGACATAATCCGCAGTGACATTAGATTGGAGTTCTTTTAGAGGTTCAACATTTTTTGGGAAAATAATAATGCTGTAAGTAAACATAAATTAATTTGAAAACGAGTTTTCGGCGAATATAATATCACCGACACGCCTTCTTCGCGAATGTGGGTACGTCTTAATTCGGAGTTAAGGTTACATCTCGACGCTCCCAGCCTCCGGAGAAGTTGGCAGTCGGCAGCGAGAAACCACCACTCTGTAGAATCGTGCAAAAAAATTACCGTACATTTTTGTAGAAGTACTCACCACGCGGAAGATCACGCACCGACACTCAAAATCCACCGAGTGTTGCGTTGTGTCGCACAAACTCGTCGGCACAATTAAAACAACACGACAATGTCGGAAGAGTATCGGGCTGTCGCGGAGTACGAGAGGCTGGGCACCAGGGCACGACACGTCACGGAACAGCCGAGATAAGCGTAGCACCACTTATCTATCCACCAAAGTGACTACCCTCGCGAGATCAGCGCAGAATGCGACACCTACAGCCGCGCGTATACGGAAAATGGCACAACCGCACACCTACACGACCACATACAAAAACTATAACGAATCTCCTTATCGAGCCGTAATGTTCGCCATAAGGCAATTTTGGTTGGGCAAGACACTCACTGGATTTGTTTACGACAAAAAGCGAAACGGTAAATAAATGACGAGCGGGGGCGCGAGAAACAGCGCGCGCGACGATCGGAAAACGACTGTCGGCCGGTTCAAATATCGAACGGTGCCGACTGGCGACGGACAGGGACGGACCTAGGCGGCAGAGCGAGAGCGGAGAGACGCCCCCGGGGGCGGCGGCGCGCGGACAGAGACAGAAGTACGATCGCTCCCGACTAACGGCGCGGGGAGAAGTAAGGTAATTAAGCGCGCGTTACACAAAGGTACAAAACAATCCCACCCTGTGAGAATTTCGTTTTATTAATAAGTGTCGCTTTTTGCGAGGTGTGTCACGGAGCGGACTTATTGATTGCGTGCGGATGGGGTTAAAGAAGAGACGGTAGGGCGACGACAGGGCGGGTTGGCCAAATTTTGTTGATAATCACGAATGAAGGATGGAGTGGCGGCAGCATCCATTTCGATTTTCGGATGCCGTCGCCGTGTTTAGCGCCGGGCGGCCGGGCGCGCGTTTCGGCGACAATAAGACACCTGATCAAGTTGTACTAATAAGGTAAAGTTGGCTTTTGTCCGCGTCGCTGCCGACTCCAGGTTTGAGCGATAAAGACGACGCCGCGCCGGTGCGTGTGCACGCAACTGTGTTTATCATGTCGACACTTCTTAGAATTGTCTCGCGTAGGTGTCGGAATTGAAGTTTACTCGAGACAAGTTTACACATCGGCCGTACAGTCTGATGAAAAAATAATGTTACGGGCGGTTTCGCAATCTGCCGCCGCCGCACAGTGGGTCGAAACCGTAATTCGAGGGACTTAGGGACCAACTTCGTTTTTTTACTTTTTTCTTTATGCGGATGTATAGAGCTCATTAACCTTATCAATAGTTGTCCTATAAAACTTTCCCCTAAACTTTATAGTTTGGGCAAAAAAAAATTTTGTATTTTTTTGTATAGAGCGGATCAAATGAAATCAAATTTCTGACTCCGCTTTGAAACCTTTTTTTCTCATACCTTGTCTAGTCTACCATCATTTGATGCTACGAACATGTACCAGATGAATGGATCGAAAAAATAAAAATAAAATCTATATATTTATAACATTATTTTTTATTTTCCTAATTTCTTTTATGTGAAACTAAATATGAAATAGTGAGTAAAAGTACATAATAACTCAAATAATCTACAAAAAAACCAACAAAATTAGACTAATAACTAACTAAATGAACACTTAATAATACAACAGCAAACATATTTTTTTACAAATTGTAGATAGTAGTATTACGATATATGTACAGACTGTACCAGAGCTAGCAGCAGAAACTTGGCCGGTAGATTCCTGACTATGTTATGAGTCTAAAGTGTTCAAGCACCATGGCCTAATATCAATAGTTATGGAGATATGCAATATCAAAGTTTGCATTTTTTATTCAATATTTCTTACTTATTTTTTTACAAAAAGTAGAACCATCATTACAGTAACTTATGTCAATTATGAAAAATTCAATCGGTTTAATACAAGTCGAATAAAATGATAAAAACCTTGCATAAATTGAAAAAAAGCAAACTTTGATATTGCATACCTCCATAACTATTGATATTAAGCCATGGTTGCTTGAACATTTTAGACTCATAACATAGTCAGGAGCTAGCTCTGGTACACTCTATATATATATATATATATATATATATATATATATCGTAAAACAACTATCTACAATTGTAAAAAAATAAGTTAGCTGTTGTATTATTAAGTATTCATTTAGTTAGTTTTTAGTCTAATTTTGTTGGGTTTTTTGTTGATTATTTCTGTTATAATGAACTTGTACTCACTATTTCATATTTAGTTTGACGTAAAATAAATTAAGAAAATAAAAAATAATATTATAAATTTATACGTTTTTTTATTTTTTCGATCAATTTATCTGGTAGAGTTGCTGGTTTATGTACATGTTCATAGCATCAAACGATGGTAGACTAGACAAGGTATGAGGAAAAAAAGGTTTCAAAGCGGGGTCAGTCACCACTTAGCAGAAATTTAATTTTATTTGATCCGCTCCATACAAAAAATACAAAACTTTTTTTTTTGCCCAAACTATAAAGTTTAGGGAAAAGTTTTAAAGGACAACTATTGATAAGGTTAATGAGCTCTATACATCCGTAAAAAGAAAAGAGTAAAAAAGGAAGTTGGTCTCTAATAGGGATGGGTCGTCCACGTCCGTCCATCGACGAGACGATCAACTAGTTGAATTCGTCGACGAATTGACGAATTCAACTAGTTTATCTATTTTCAACTTTATAGATAAAAAAATAAATCTATTATAATTTTGTTTACACCACTTCTTATTGATTTTTTACATGTTTCGGGAACAATGTTCTTTTTCTCAGATTGAGCCTTAAACTAAAGTTGACAAATAATACAGATATATTTATTTATTAATAATGTCACCACAAAGTGAAAGCCTGACTTTGAAAGATTTATTCTTCAATAAATTTCTAGATAACATCTCAAATGTAAAGTATTTTTAAATTATGTATTTATTTATAAATTTATAAATAATAAATAAATGTAAAGGTTTTTATCATTTTATTTAACTTGTATTGAAACGAATGAATTTTTCGTAATCGATTTGAGTTAGTGTAGTGATAGTCCAACGTTTTCCAAAAAATAAGTCAGATATATTGAAAAAATTCAAACTTTTATGTCGCATATCTCCATAACTATTGATATTAGGTCATGATAGCTTTCGACTCATAATCAAAGCAGGAATATAGTCCTGCGAGGTTATTAATGTTTTCCATATAACCCTGTACGCATGTAATGATATGTACCTAATATATTTTTTTATACACACATTACTGCTTTGTACTTATTTATATTTTTTATTTTTATACTCATATTTTAATGCTTATACCCAATACTTTTACTGCTTATATATGTAGTTTATATTTATATTTTACTGCTTACACCTGATATTGTTGTGTATACCTACTTCTTTCTTTTTATATATAGAAAGAAGTATATAAAACAATATGTAAAAGCCTATAATGTACGTAAACAAATAAATAATAAAATATTTCTTTTTACATATAAGTAGCGGTTTTACTTTCCCCGAAACTATATTCCTTCGAACTTCTTTAAATTTAAAAAATTAACGTAATAAAAATAGCTAACGATAGTCCACGCAACGAAGTTGATGCGTCAACTAGTTGACGAATTCAACTAGTTGATCGTCTCGTCGATGGACGGACGTGGACGACCCATCCCTAGTCCCTAAGTCCCTCGAATTACGGTTTCGACACACTGTGCGCCGTGTTGATTTAAGGGCACAAAATCCAAACGAAAATCGTGCTTTGACTAGGTAACCAATGTGAACGTTTTAAGCGGGAATTTATTTCGACATTTTTAAACGCGTTCGTGGATAGGAAATAACCTCGATTCTTAACTGAGCGATTCGAGAATCAAAAAAAAATTCTTACTACCTGTCAAAGTGCGGTCTAAAGTAAAATAAAAATAAAGTGATAGTTTTTACTGATTCGAGAGCAGCGTGGTTTCTGAAAAATCAAAAAGATTTCATTCAAGGAACCTATTTAAAATATACATTACACCATAACTTAAGAAAAATATCTCAGTCAAGGCCGGTATTAGAGATATTAGTAGTATTGGAGGTTATTAATGTTCTTATTCTCGACATCCTATCTCCTCGAAGGCTAACTAAATGCGCATAGGTAGTCCCTAACGTCGGTGCCAGCTAGTGATGGGTCATCGACGTATTTAACGCCGACGAAACGAGACTGTCCACATCCGTCCATCGACGAGACGATCAACTAGTTGAATTCGTCAACTAGTTGACGCGTCAACTTCGTTACGCGGACGTCGCGGACGTTCTATCTAAACATCGGGACGATGGTCAACTGTCTACAGTTCAACGCGACGCTGCTAGACGACTCAACCGTTGGCTATTTTTATTACGTTAATTTTTAAAATTTAAAGAAGTTCGTAGGAATATAGTTTCGGGGAAAGTAAAACCGCTACTTGTGCTTATATGTAAAAATAAATATTTTATTATTTATTTGTTTACGCACATTATAGGCTTTTACATATTGTTTTATATACTTCTTTCTATATATAATAAAGAAAGAAGTAGGTATACACAACAATATCAGGTGTAAGCATTAAAATATTAGTTCAATAAAAAATAAAATAATTTAACAGAATTGTTTTCATTTTATACAGCGCAAAATTGGGAATTCACCGAAACGTCGCACGTGCACATCGCACAAATCAAGTAAAAAATAATAGATAATAGCATATTAAGCCTATCTCACCCTACGCATGCATTCAAATTTCAGATCTCTGTCATAGTTCGTGTACACAGATCTGCACTCTATGGTCGTGTACTTTAGAGTTGAAATGAAATTACCCGTCGAGCCATCTATGACATCTATAGCGTCTACAAGTCGACAGCGAGAGATAAGAGAGAAATAAACGGAGACGTTTTGTCTTGCTCTCGCTCGTTGCTTTGCACTACGTTGAATCTCGAATCGTCCACAGTCCACGGCGTCCGCCGTCCACCGTCTACGAATTCAACTAGTCCATGCGATAAACGTAAACCGTCGACGCGTCGACGCAACGTCAACGGTTGATTTCAACTAGTCCGTCCATTCAACGCCCATCCCTAGTGCCAGCCCAAAAAAGGAACCTAATACGTATTGTATATTTTATGTAGGTACTAAAGATATAATAATACATTATCGCCAGGATCTAAGGTGGTAAAATGAAAAAAAAATGCTACCTAGGTACCTCATAGAGGTTTTTCTAATTGTATGCATATCTAGTGAACCTGTGGATAGTGGCTGAGAGGCTTTGTACGTTTTATCCTATATTTATATGTATGTGTGTGTAAATGTATTAAGCAATCAAATGTTATGTGTCCAATAAATGTCATTTTATAGTACTGAAATGAAATTAAATCTGAAGCATGTGGATAAATTCAAATAATTGGGGGTGGAATTTTCTAGCGACGCCGACGCACTGTAATATATTCGCAATCTAGCGGAACTTTATTCAAAAATTAAAAAGCAAGCAAATAAAAATTATTAAAATATACCTTGTAGCTAACTACCTAGACTATATGTTTTGATAATTATTTGCTAAATAATAGCACCACTTTTCATATGGAAACCTGGCAATGTAACACTTGCCTAGGCCGTCATTCTGACAGCAACTTTGTTCGTTAGTTTGAGTCATTGTGATAAAGAAAAAAGTGAATTTATTTCGAAGTACAGTTACTAATACACATATATATTTTATCTTCACGTCTATGGCTACTTTATAAGGTAAACTGTATTACAATATATATATTTTATTGCCAGATACAAAACCATTTACTTGTACATGTCGAAATTGTAATATTTTTGAAGAAGTGTGACTTTGCTTTGATTTTAGAAAAAATATCAATGGGTACCCAACGAGAAAATAATTTTATTTACTGCTTTGGTTCATATTCTGTAAGATTTCATTAAATTTGGCGGCACGTGTTTTCGACACTCATACAATATTTTTTAATTTTCTTTAGGAGTACCTACAATAATGAAAAGATAAATATTTTAAGTATGGCTTTTAAGTGGCAAAAAAGAATCAAAACAGGTGCATTTAGATTTTTATAATAAACAAAACACAACCAGGTTGATTCGAAAAAAACGCCTTGAGAACTAAAAATTTACGTTAGCAGCTTAGCGCAAAAATAGATGCGAAGTTGGAGAAAAGCTGTAGAAAATTATCAAAATTTTTGGCTGAACATGATGGGTGGTTTGAAGATATAGTATCATAGAACTGCTTCCATCCTCAAGTTCAACAGGTTTACGAGATTGTAAAAGATCAGGTAGGCCTTGGAAGTCATTCGAAAATGTATTTCGAAAATCCAAAAGAGAAAAATCATAGATCTAGTTTCTACAAAAACTCATGAAGAATTAACGGTCGCCACTGAAGTTAGTCTGGGATCATCCGGGAAAAGGGATGCAGCCAATCTAAAGAAAGAGGTAGCTGCTGAGTGTCCTTACTGAGCTACACGAATAAAAAAGCGAGACGAATTTTTGGAGTACCAGAGCCAAACTCTCTCTAGAAGCCGCCTTGACACTAATGGTCAATGCCAAATTGAGTACTCACCAGTATAACACACTGAGACAATAGTTGAGGGGTAAAAAATTAAATATTTATCCAGCTTACCATCTTGCCAAGAAAGCGAAAACAGAGTTCCACCCTTCGCAAGATTCGATTAATTACAAAAATTGAAAAAAGTTATTTTTTACAAGGGTTTTATCATTTTATTGAAGTTGTATTGAAGCAAATGAATTAAGTTACTGTAATGATAGTTCAACTTTATGCAAAAAATAAATCAGAAATATTGAAAAAAAAATGTAAACTTTGATATTGCATATCTCAATAACTATTGAAATTAGCTCATGGTTGCTTGAACATTTTAGACCAGTAGCCGATTCTCAACAAAGTACTTTCAGGGTTTGCGTTAATTACGTGACATGTTGTATATAAAACAAGCTCCATTTGTGCAAATATAAGTCGAATGAACCGACTTTTGTTTTTTTTCTTGCATGAAACCCTATGAATTTGAATAGATTTTAGTTATGTGTACATATAAAGAATATAATTATAAACATTCAGGAAAAGTTTCATAAAAATCTATCCAGTATATCCGGAGATAAAAATTAAATTAGTATACATTGTATTAAGTTCCGCTAGATTTGGAATATTTCACAGTGTGCGACGCCGACGGGAGGAAGGACGGAAAATTGGGATATATATTAAACTAGCTGTTTATACCCGGCGTTGCACGGGTTAAGGATTAAGTTTCAAATAAATTTATGAGGGTAAACGAAGGTTCGATTCGAACGGTATAGATTTGCATCGAAAATATATCAGGGGGAGAGGAAACGGTAAAAGAATAGGGGGGATATGTCACCAATGTTAAACGCTGAGTCCTAAAGAATAATTTTGCAAATTTTGAGTACGATTGGTGGAACGGTAAAGATTTGCATCTAAAATATATCAGAGGGCGGGTAAAAGTAAAAAGGGGAGGGAAGAAATGTTACTTTTGTTACCCGCCGGGTCCTAACAAATAAGTTTCAAAATTTTGTGTCCGATCGGTCAAACGGTACAGATCTGCATCAAAAATATATCAGGGTAGGGAAGGGGTTAAAAGAATAGAGGGAAATGTAATAATACCCGCCGAGACCTTAAGAATAAGTTTACAAATTTTGAGTCCGATCGGGCAAACGGCACAGATTTGCATCGAAAACATATTAGGGGAGGGGAAGGATTAAAATATTGGGGGAAAATGTTGAATGTTTTATCCGCCGAGTTCTTAAGAATAAGTTTCCAAATTTTCAGTCCGATCGGTCAAACGGTACAGATTTTATCGAAAATATATCAGCGGAGGGGAAGGCTTAAAATAATAGTGTGAAATGTTCCATATATTACCCGCCGAGTACTAAAGAATAAGTTTCCAAATTTTGACCGATCGGTCAAACGGTACAGATTTTATCGAAAATATATCAGCGGAGGGGAAGGCTTAAAATAATAGGGTGAAATGTTCCATATATTACCCGCCGAGTCCTAAAGAATAAGTTTCCAAATTTTGAGTTCGTTCGGTCAAACGGTACAGATTGCATCGAAAATATGTCACGGAGAGGGGAAGGGGTAAGAGAATAGGGGGAAATGTTGCCTATATTACCCACCGAGTCCTAAAAAATAAGTTTACAAATTTTGAGTCGGATCAGTCAAACGGTACAGATTTGCATCGAAAATATGTCAAGGGGAGGGGAAGGGGTAAGAGAATAAGGAGAAAGTGTTATCTATGTTACCTGACGAGTCCTGAAGAATAAGTTTCCAAATTTTGAGTCCGATCGGTCGAACGGTTCAGATTCGCATCGAAAATAGGTCAGGGGGAGAAGAAGGGGTAAGAAAACAGGGGAAGAATGTTGCCTATGTTATCCGCCAGGTCCCAAAGCATCAGTGTGCAAATTTTGAGTCCGATCGGTTAAACGGTACAGATTTGGATCGAAAATGGATCATGGAAGGGGTAAGAAAAGGGGGGAAATGTTGTATATGTTACTCGCCGGGTCCCAAAGCATAAGTATGCAAAATTTGAATCGAATCGGACAAACGATGTGGATTTGTATAGAGAACAGACAGACAGACAGACTGACAGACATTGAGTTTTATAGGTATAGATTATTATAATATAAAAGCATTAGCCCGAATACAAGGTGATGTTTTTTTTCAGTTAAATTATAAGAGTAAGAAATATTCATGAATTGAACGGCCTAACCACTTTTTAGGAGCTGGTGCTCTCGTATCAGTCAGCAAAGCATTCAGATATATTTTTTTTTTATTCGAAACTAATTTGTTCATTATAAACAGAGGTAACAATTTAATTTCACCCAATTTGATGATTAACGCCACGAATTTCAACATCTTTCTTTTAATGATCTGACTATATCTGTGATTCACATGATCTTGGAAACTATGCGATAAGAAAAAACCCTCACAGCACTGCAAATTGCACAGTATACTAATTTTACACTAAAGCTATGTATTCACTAGGGGACAAATCGCGAAACATTCCGCTCGACATGTCGCATCAACATCTACGCTCATGTTTCGGGGACAATGACGCGGTCAATTGACGTGCACACACCGGGACTCGCATATCTTGTCGCGGAAATGTCATCCGATGAGGTTATGGATGACAGCTGCGGTATCACATTTGGCGAAAACGGGGTTCCGCGCAATTCGAAATGTTTTTTTGGGTCGCAATCTCAAATTAACGAGGTTTTACTGTAGTAAATTGAATATTATTAAAAACAAGGTCCTTTTTGCAAATAATTATTGTTTTCCAGACGTCGCGGAAATATATCGCCCTATGAGGTTTTGATGATAGCCGCGTATCTGTTTATGTTAATGAGTTTATCGAAAAGTAAGAGGAGAAAAAAGAGGAGAATGCGAAATTATTAACTGCAAAGAGAAAGAAGGACGGACATTCTATGCGATCTTCGATCGATACAGCTCGATGAGTTCGAGAACGATTTCGTTTCCCCGCATTGTCATCTTGACAGATACAGCGCATGCGTATTCACTTGTAAACATACCACGTGGTACTGACGCTCCGCGGAATGTTGCAGTGAGTACGCTCGGGTACCGTGCGCATGGCAACGTTGCCACGGCACGTAGAAATGCCGCGCTATGTTGTGCGCGAGGTCGCGGAACAGTGCACGACGTTGCAACGTCACGTAGACTCTATGCCGCGCATGCTGTTGAGGGACAATTTGTCCCCTAGTGAATACATGGCTTAACTTGGCAACAAATCAACTACTATACAGATTTTTCGCGTAGATGAATTATAAAACTTAAAATACTCATTCTGAAAAGCAGATTTTCGGAAAGCGATTTAATGACGTACTCGTATACGTAAACGCACAGTCTGTTCAAACCTTTTTAATAGAGACGATTTATGTTTGAGTAACAGGATGTTTACAAATAAATATTTTTTAATAAACGTATATTTTTAAAATAATAATTAGGTATCTATTTATGAGACTACATTTAAAATATACGAAATAACATACGTACATTCCTGCCTTGATAATGAGTCGAAAATGTTCAAGCAACCCTAATTCAATAGTTATGGAGATATTTTTTTTACAATATTTCCGGATTATTTTTTACAAAAAGTTGAACTATCATTACGGAAGGGGCGTTCAATGAGAACAATAAGCATGATTTTTATTGAAATATACAGGGTTATTTGTAAAAAAATAGTAATCTCGCAGGACTGTATTCCTGCCTTGATTATGAGTCGTAAGAAACCATGACCTAATATCAATAGTAATGGAGATATACAGCATCAAAATTTGCATTTTTTTTTCAATATTTATGACTTATTTTTTGTAAAACGTTGGACTATCATTACAGTTACTTATATCGAATATGAAAAATTTATTGCCTTTAAAACTAGTAAAATAAAATAAATTTTTGTAGAGTTTTTATCATTTTATTTAACTTGTATTGAAACGAATGAATTTTTCGTAATCGATATGAATTACTGTAATGAAATTCCAACATCTTACAAATGTGTGAGAAATATTGAAAAAAAAATGCAAACTTTGATGTCGCATATCTCCATAACTGTTGATATTTAGGTCATGGTTTAGGCAGAAATATAGTCCTGCGAGGTTATTAATTTTTTACAATAACCCTGTATATTAGGAAGAAAATCAATAAAATATTTATCTGGCAAAGTATTATTATGAAATATTAAAATCTGAATAATACATTAATTATTGTGATAGGAATATTACGAGATACATTTCTTATTTCAGTTTCTTTTTAAAATATATGCTTAGGAAAAAGTCATGCTTCTTGTTCTCACTGCATGCTCCTGTTTACGGTAACTTATGTCGATTATGAAAAATTCATTTGCTTCAATACAACTCAAATAAAGTAATAAAAACTTTGAAAAAATTCAATTTTCAATTTTTTCAAGGTTTTTATCATTTTATGCGACTTGTATGAAAGCGAATGAATTATTCGTGATCGATATTCGTTACTGGTTACGATATACGTCAAGTTAAACTTTTTGCAAAAATGTTATTAAAATAGTGTTTTCGTTCCAAACAATTATAAAATAACGCATGATAAATATTAAAATACGAACCAAGTTGTAGAAGGGAGTGTTATTATCATTAATAAATAAATAAAATAAAAATTAAATTATCATTAAAAAGTATTCAAACCACCCTATACTTTTACAATATCAAGTGACGTGTTCCCGTTCCGACGCCCAGTGAAACACTAGTGATGGGTCCGCTCTGTACTCACTACTACAATGTAGTACTACACTACATTGAAGTGCACACTTCGCACATTTTGATGTGTAGTGCACACTATAAACTACAAACACTAAAGTTATTGAAAGTATAAACTTCAAATAGTACACTTCATTTCAAAGCGAACACTACAAAGTACATACACTTCAAAGTTATTGAAAGTATGAGAAACACATTTTAAATAGTGTATTTTTTACGTGAAATTTTTGGAAAGTTGATGTAGATATATGAAGAAATTTCTGGAATCTGTAACAACTCCCCCCCCCCATGGTTTGAAAAATTTTGGGAGCTATGAAGAAATTTTTGTGAAGTTGATGTAGCTAAACGGAGAAATCTCTGGAAACTGTTTTTTTTTTTTTTAGCTCGCCAAATTTTTATTTGGGAAAAAAATACTTCATGTCATTACTTCACTTCATTAATATTACAATTACTTCTCTTCATTTAAAAATTTACTTCACTATTACTTCATTTCATTACTTCTTCACTTCATCATTATTACAATTACTTCACTTCATTTACTTCACTTCAATTACTTCACTTCAATTACTTCACTTCACTCACTTCACTTCATTTACTTCACTTCATTTCGTAGTACTACAATTACTTCACTTCAAGTAGTTTTTACTACAATTGTAGTGTACACTTTGTAGTCTTCAAACTTAAATCATCTAAATCAAAGTTTTGAACAGATTGTACGTTCAGTATAGTACAAATCCAAGATATGTTATCAAGCGATGAAAGTTATCGAGATAATTTTTTAATGCTAGATTTGTATGTTTTTCTCTCAATCATATTTCGATTTTCTTTTCAATAAAATCATTGAAAAAATAGAGGGTCACGTACGTTTCCAGGCCTCGATATATTCGGGCCATAAATTCAAAGCAAAAGATTAATCCCTGTATAAAAAAATGTGCCAATAAATAATTACAAAAACTTTAACAAAACTTGCTCAATGGAAAATTATTGTCATTAAGTTTGCGGAATATTAATGATATTGAAATTCTGAAATCACTGAATAGGTAAGTGTCGGCCCCTCTTAAAAGTTAATTTAACTTTTATCGCGCGAAATTTTGACAGGATAAATTATTTTGGACGACGGGGTGGGATAAAATAAGATATTTAATTTACGATATTTTATAAAATTGATAACTCGGTATTCCATTCTGAGTCTGGGGTCAGGAGTTAAATTTTCGTCCCACAATTTAAATATAGGTAGGTATATTTTAAAAGTTGTACGCATTCGGTTGAGGTTCATGGGGTGATTGAATAAATATTATTATTAATGCACAACCTTAAGTTTGTACCATATCCTAAATTTTTCCCATTATATATTTAATTGAAGAGCTCAAATGTATAATAAATGTAATAATCTTAATTTAATTTAAACTTAACAATCTTTTTACTCCCTTTATATTTTCTCGTGGCGTCTGCTTGCTTGCTTGCCGGCTTGCCGTCGAAAAAACTTTGGATCGATTTTTAACCCTTTTCCCGTGATCCAATCGAGCTGAAACTTTGCAAGCAGACTCGTGGCGACGATCAAGAAGATCTTGCAAATTATCATTAAAAAAATTCATAATTATAGTATAATTGTGGATTTTTCTTATTTTTAATGTTTTTTTCATACAAGTTTTATGGATATTTCAACGCATATGGTAGACGCGAAACCCGAAAATGAGAAATGGAGTATGTAAAAACTTGGTTTTTATGGGTTACTTTTTTATTATTATTTTTTATTCATCTGTAGGTTTTGACTAGTTTAAGAGTTTATAAAATTTCCATGTTAAAGCGTAGGAATAGGGTACTTCAAAAATTTTCTTCAAGAACTTGCTTTTTAAATCTTTAGAAGAACTTTATTGAAAAAAAATTTTTGATCTATAATTTCAAATTTAAGGTGAGATCTCCTTTGTAGGATTTTGATAACTTTTTTATTATTTCGGCCTTAAAAACATCGCTAAGGTGCTTGATTGACGAAAAAACTTTGGATCGATTTTTAACCCTTTTCCCGTGATCCAATTGAGCTGAAACTTTGCAAGCAGACTCGTGGCGACGATAAAATTTTTAATAATTATAGTATAATTTTTGATTTTTAGAAATTTTAAAATTGGAAACTATACAAATGTTTGATTACTACCAACAGCGGCCTGACGACGTCACGAAATATTTAAAATTTGAATTACTCCGTCAGTATCATAGGTACATCACTACGAATTTCGAAAATTTATGACAATTGGTTCACAGATGACAGCAAAATTCGTTTTTTTGGGAAGAAATCAAATAATAATTTATTTCTTTTAGATTTCTGCTACATTACTCAAATCTGATTCTAAATCATTTTTAGATTTTAAATCATTTGACGCTGGAAATTCATAAAGTACAATATTGCTGATAATTAAATCTATCAAAATCTTGAATAAATTGACTAAATGTTTTTAGAATTTAATGTTAAAAGCATGAAGTGTCTTATCAAAGCTCAAAACGTCTGACATTTTAGAAATATACTAGTTGTGCCCGCGCGGCTTCGCACGCGTAGATTTTTAGTACACTGTTTGGATCGTCATAGAACTTTCGCGAACCTTCTAGAACATTCTCCTTCCAGAACTTTCAAGAGATTAATCGAATGTACAGGAACCTTCTAGACACACCGACACTTTCCGCCACTCAGTTTAGAACCTTATAGAACTTCCGGGAATTTTCTAGAACCTTCTCCTTCCAGCAGGTTTTTCCGGAACTTTTTAGACTCACCAACACAGTCGGCGCGTCTATTTTGAAACAATCTGAAGCATTTGCGGCCTTCCCATAACAAAACAATGTGCTAGAAAGCACATTTTCGTCACCCACTCCCACCTACGCACAGCCACTCCCACCAAACTCGCATATTTTCGATGTGAAACCAAGGGCTATCCACCACCATAACCACCGGTGGGTGGTTTCGGCTGGTTGTGGAGAAAACTTGGCGGGTAGGGGGTTTCACGAGTTTCTTTTTATATATTGCAACGGTGTGACTCGGGGTGCATCTTCATCCCAAGCCCTGTGGCAGGATGGAGACGCTCCAAACCGTTGTCTCACCGGCTAGGACACAGTCGAAAGTCGTGGTGTTCGTATTACCTTTGGAGTCTGCTTTGTTTTTTGTATAAGGGAGCTCAAGGTGACATACCAGAAAATGAAACAGTATATTCTAAGTTAGGATCAAGTACAATTTATTTATTAAAAATTTACTAACAATTTTCAAAGATTTTAAGTATAGAAATCTCCTAGAAAATCAGGTAATGTAGACGAAAGGTCTCGATTTGCAAAAGTTGAAAGATTTAAATTTTATGGCTTCTTTAAAATTAAATAGTAAAAAAATAAAAATGAACATTTTAAATACTAGAACGCTAACAAAAGAAAGCTTAAAGTTAGAATTCTGAGCACTTCTTTGTGAAAGGAATAGTAATTAAATTAAAATATGAACATTTTGTTTCGCTAGAAATGATAGGCAGGAAAAGTTTTAAATGGTGAGTGCTTAAAGAGCTGCAATTTGTTCACTGCCTTACGAGAATACAATAAAACATATAAAATTTTGTAGTCTAGAAAATTAATTAAATAAAATGAAAAACTAAAATAAATAAAATAGAATAAAATAAAATAAAATAAAATAAAATAGCAACATCTCGCTAGGAATTATGGCGGAGGTAAACTTTCAGATATCGACATCGACGTGCAGATTAAATGCTTTACTGAAAACTAAAATAATATTTAAACGAACACTTTGTATGCTAGGCACTGTAGGCATGAGAACGGTTGCAAATGTCGACGTCGACGTGTGAAGTTTTCATCGCTTCCTTCAAGATAAGAACCAAAATTAAAATTTTAAACGGCCAACAAAACACCAGGTTAGAGGTTATAGGTTACCAAAATAGGTGAAGAAATATCATGTTCCCCTTGTAAG
Source organism: Agrypnia vestita (assembly GCA_016648135.1). NCBI lineage: Eukaryota > Metazoa > Arthropoda > Insecta > Trichoptera > Phryganeidae > Agrypnia > Agrypnia vestita. The sequence continues at coordinate 3,355 of JADDOH010017074.1, read as the reverse complement.
TTTGGATTATAAAATTTGAGGCATCTTAGTAATAAAATCATTTAATTGAGAAAATGTAACTGAAAGTTAATCTGGAGAAATTAAAATTTTGGTAGGCGAGAATATTTTATGACGAAAAGATGAGGCCCATTTTGGTATTTAGTGTTAAAATTCTAATATAAAAATACAGATCATGATCAGATTTAATTTTGTAAGTTTTATGTTTGAGGTTACCTTTTTAACGATAATCGTAAATCTGCAGGGCGGCATGACTAAAAGGATTAATAGTTTTCTATAATGAGATGCAAATATTTCATTTCACGAGATAATCTCTCAACAATCCGTCAGACGACATCTTATTTCAACAAGGTTTCATAAAGAGTAAGTAAATGAATCTTAAATACTGAAAGGGGGGTAAGAATGGTTAATTGCCTGCCCAATAATGATTTTAAAGCAACATTGAGGTTGAAAGTAAGATGACAAGAAATTTTAACATTGTGGGTACAATATGAGACTAGATTTGCTCGATGATTTTACACAGTACGACGATCCATGATATTGGGGCGTGGAGAAATTTGTGAGGCATCCTTGGGTAATGTCTAATGAGTTGGCGAGACCGGGAAATTTCATATAATCAAGAAGTTCGAAACTATTTTACTTGCGGTTCCACATAACAAAATGCACATTTTGCCCCACCAGATGAGGTGATAGCAAGTGAGGATTTAGATGGTCTTCACAATGCGACTCGGTTGAGCAAGCGAGACTTCGGGTGATAAAATAATAATGGAGAGCTTTTACTTTTGGTTCTCGTTGACTCCATTCGCGCGGACCAGCTTCTTCGGGCGGCGGCGGCGGATTAACTTTTGAGGCTAGCAGATGCAGCATGCGGTCGTCGTCAAGGTCCTCGCCCTCCGATGTCGAAGGCGTCGGCCCGTCCCTGGGCTGATCAGCTCCCGATGTTCTGTGATAACGAGCGGCAAAACAGGCCGTTCTAATCCAAATATATTAGATCGCTAGAGGTGCGTTCAGTCAGGCATGCCGTCACACAAAAGTTTTGGTATTTCCTTTTTTTTATACGGTGATACCCGCGTAGAAAAAATTCTATTGACTTGGATTACAGTGCACCCCGGTGATGTGGAACAATAAATGTCACAGTATGTGTATAATATATATATATATATATATATATATTAATATATATATATATATATATATATATCTATATTTATATATATTATACACATCCTGTGTATACACATATATATATATATATATATATATATATATATTGATTAAATTCCTGTAAGTTTAGTGCTATGTTATATGTTTTAATTCGTCTTAAATTGTTAAAATTTTCATTCGCCAAAAGGAATGTAAGAGGAAATAAAACGAAAAGAAAATTCAAATGGAGATAAAGAGATATTTTTAGAGATTTTTGACATAGATATTTTTCTAGATATGTTTCATTTTCAGTCGATCAATTATTTAATTATACGATGGTAAACTTAATTTACAAAGAAAGGGGAGTAAAATAAAAACCTGGTTTTTATGGGTTAGTTTTTTTAGCCGTGAACACGAAGTTACGGACAAACAAAAGGACGAACAGACAACGAAATTATTATAATTGGGATACTTAAATATTATGGACTAAGTTTCTTTTGATATTTCAGAAGTTTTAATAGGTACTGCAAATGCTGCTGATGAAATTGACGATAAAGTACTGTGGAAAAATTAAATTTTATCTGTAACTCCACGTTCTTCTAAGGAATTGATATTTCTTTAAATTAATAATAATAAATTAAATTGCATTTGCAGTGCGAACGTTGCCATTCTCAGTTTAAGAAAATAATCAAAGCGTATTAAAAAAATAAAGTATAATATAAAAATTTGGATATAATTTAATACATAAGTAAATATTGTAGGTACATACATTATTTATGCATTTATTACTATATCGATATTTATATTTTCTTACATTGATGTTATTTTTTCTGGAGGCAAGTACATTTTTGACGTTTAATTCTAGGTTTGGATGTATGTATTTATATTATAATTGATTCAAAAACGATGAAGGCAGTGCGCAACATTTCCATTGCCAGTTTAAAAAAATAAGGAAATCTAAGCTATCTAAGTATGAAAAGCAGCAAGCAACGGACGATAGCCAATCGCAGTCACTAATGGCCGCGCCGTGGTCACTATCACAATCACAGGCACCAACAGCCGCGCAACGGTAACTATCGGCCTACTATGCCCTATCGGCGCAGCTGCCAACAGAGCATGTGAGCAAGCGATCAACGACAGCCGATTGCTTAACTTTTAGTTTTGTTATTATTGTTGTTTAATATACCGATTAAAGTGTTTAGTTGTCGTTTAATAACATAATATTTCACATTAAAATTTAAAAATAATAAAAGTACACATCATACCTGAAAAGAGAAACAACATTTAAAGCTATTACACATTTGACATTTCTCGTAGAAAATTGTTCACACGTGAATGTCCCATCTAAAGCGTGTTGCTTATATACAAACAGTGTTTTAGTTAGAATTAAAGGGTATGTATGATAAAATTTCGTTTTTAAATTAGGCCTAAGCCAGTGAGAAATATCCAGTATCTAGGTTATCGTTAATGGTGAAATGTCTTTGTAGTAATTAATCATTACAGGTAGGGAAAAGAAATAGCCTAGATTGGTATTGTAAAACTTGGTGTACAATATAGTTAAATAGGATATTAAACATATTTATGTACTCACAATGACATGCTTTAATGTAGTAATTTTTTTTGTTATTTATGTACAATTACAACAACGTAGTGACTTGTTTCGGTTATTAATAGTACAAATATAAATAACTAAATGATTAATGTCGAAATTCAGCGCTGCCTCCATACATCCAGTTCCTCCCATTGTTGTCACTTGCGTCACGAACCGAATGGATGACTTTCCATGTTTACCAGGTTTTCTCGCTTCCCACCACATTATATCATTATATCACGAAGAAAATTCGCACCAAATATTGCCAGATTCACACACTCCGGTTGGCGTGATGCAATATACGTCAGAATGAATCATTTTGACCCGACTTAAGCGTCTGATACACATGCTTCTTTAGTGGCACGTGAGCATGCGCAGTATCGACTTTGACAGTGGCATGCTTATTAGTGGCATGTGTGTACGCACATTGCTAGAAATGAGCATGCCACCTAGTGGCATGCTCAAAAATCAACCGCCGGTTGATTTATAAGCATGCCACTGTCATTCACCATAGAGAAGGGGTATCTTTGGAGCATGTGTGAACAGACTTGCTTATTTATGAGCATGCTTATGTCATTCGCGGGCTTCGCGGCTAGTATTATCAATGCGATCTTCTCAGTCCGC
>JADDOH010017073.1:0-35775 GCA_016648135.1 Agrypnia vestita | reverse complement strand
CACGAAACATACAGAATACTAAGGTACCGCATTGAAAGCCTTCTTAACAGCAAACAAAATCATTGATTACTAGGTTTGTCCACTAAGGCTTCAAGAAACTTCTCGATTAAAAAACTAACTATGCAAACAAAAATTATTGATTTGCTTTCCCCTTAAATTATCATTCATAATGGTGGAGTAGCGGCAGAGGGGGATGGTTTGGGGGAAGAGTTTCATTTTATAATTTTGTAAAAAAATTATAAAATTAAGATTGTAGTGCAGAACATTTAAATCTGAGAGAATAAGTGGGTTTAAAGGGGGGGGGGAGGAGGGAGATGGAGCCTTGAAATTCCGCAAGATTCTTAAGAAAAAGTATGCAATACTCGGGTCAGATATGTCCACTGATGTAGATTCATTTGTATGGAGAACAGACAGACCGATAGACATTGAGTATTATAAGTATAGATAATAAAAGTCCAAATATGTGTACCATTTTGTTGTCACCCGTTTTTTGACCAGAATTATTTCAATAGTTGTTTCCACACAAAACTACAAACTAAGATTTTATCAAGATAACACGAATCTTGTATGCGTCTTCGATGTGATAGAGGAGGGATTTTATGTTAACGCTCGTTTTCTGTGTATGAGTTTAATTCTAAACGGGAACGGAAATTAAAAAATATTGAGAAATTTGTGTTGGATATTTTCAAGTCGCTCACTGTACGTAGAATAATGGGTATTCCAAACTCCAGTTGACTGCGTACAAAGGAAAAATACAAAGGGATTACTGTAAACGATGATTGAAATGGGTTTGTCGATCTGGCAATGAAACCAAGGAGTCAATTAGCAATTACCGATTCCATATGAGGAATAAATGTTAATTTAGAATAGACACCGAGATCCTTAACTTGAGAGTAGATGTTAAGTTGCTTAATAATTATACGATAATATTTTCCTATAAAAATCAAACAATTTTCAAATAAAAGTCAACGAGTTTTTCCTACAAGTTGTGAAGTTTTGACTTAAAATCTATTCAAAGTCTTTATTTTTGCAATAATAATCTGCAATGGTGTGCGAACGTGAAAATATGGTAGTACATTTCCGTAAGAGAAAATATATGAGAGTTGCGTTGACATATTCCATCTTTTCTACCAATAAAAATCAATATCTGTATGTTCTCTATACAAAATACACCGTTTGACCGATCTAACCCAAATTTTGCATAGTTTTTCTTTGAGACCCGGCGAGTAACATAGATGACATTTCCCCCTCCCCTCATATATTTTCTGTACAAATCTACACCGTTTGCCGGTCTGACCCAAATTATGCATTCTTATTCTTAAGGTCCCGGCGGAATACATAAGCCATAATTCCCTCCTGGATATTCCATCCATCCCATCCTAGATTATATGGAAACATTTTTATTGTGACTTGGCAAAGCATTGGTAACTTTGTGACCCACCACAAACTAATTTTTAACTAAATCCTGAATTCGAACAACGCCGGGTGTGAACAGCTAGTACAGCTATATAATTATACATCATGCTGTAACGGTCACACCAAGTGAAGGATCTACTTCACGGATTGGTTATCCAAGGGAATTAACTCCTGCTCACCAGGGCGCTGATCGGCTCTCCTGGAGTACTCCGAGCACTCCTGCTTGATGTCAGGATAGGATATATCCACATCACTGTAGGGCGCTCCACCGCCTGCTCCCTCATCGCCGCTGTCGGCTGGAGACCCCACATTGCTGGAACCCAGTTCTGGAATCAAAAATATTAAACTGATACAACAGGGCTGGAGAGTTAGTCACCTGTCTCCTGGACTCCACCTCAGGCTGTACTTGCATCAAGAAGTCAACACGGAATAAAGATTATGTCGCGTTATGTCGTGTACTGCTCCCCTATATTAGTAATAAAAGCTTCGCTTATTTCAAAATGTAATTATTTACAGGATAATCTACGCAGAAACATCCATTTAAAAAGTCTGCAGGCATTCATAATGAGAAGATTCGTTCGGTTGATTGAACTTTCATTCGCCGTACCGTTCATTGAAGTGAACTGTTCACTTACTTCTATAGTTTAGCATTTCACCAAACGAGTCCATGTATATGTGAATGAAAACATATGTCAAGAATTCTAAATGTTAGGATATTTAGCGAATCATAATCCGCGAGAGACTGCATTCAAAGAATTTGAAAATATAATAAAATAAATGGAAAATATAACAATTCATTTGGAGTTTACTTCGAGTTGGAAGTAAAAATGAAGATTTGATGATTAACGTCAATAGAAAACATTGGATATCGTGGCTAGAAGCCAAAAGGGCGTTAGTGATTATTTCTAACTTTACAGGAGAGCAAAGTAATATTTTGTCAATATTTCTTTTATTTTAAAGCGATTTCAGTTTGTGTATTGGATAACCAAATATGGAAACCGTTTAATAATAAAAGAAACATTGACAAAATCAGATTGGCAGAACTTTATTTTGCTCTCCTGTAAAGTTCGAAATTACCCTTTTGACTTTCTACCCTCGATATGTACAGAACCTTTGATTCATTTAATTAAAAGCATCGTAATTTATATTTTTTTTCATAGACACAAGCTTTTCTATTATCTATGGTTTTAGTAAACCTGATGTTAACCATAGATAAAATGTCACAAATGTCAAAATGTATGGTTAATTTCAAAGTTTGCAAATACTAAAAGTCGAATAACTTTATTAACACTAAGAGCAACTCAAATATGCTGAAATCAGTTGACTCGATTATCATCACGGAACATAACCTCGAATAAAACTGGATCCAAACCGTAAAGTACAATCAATCCATCCATCTTAACGGTCATATCAGGTGCGAGCATTTCACACGATCCAAATAAATTAATATTGAATAGTCTCCTCACCGGCGCGCTGGTCGGCCTCCCTGGAGTACTCCGAGCACTCCTGCTTGATGTCGGGGACCCATGTTATTTCTAGCTCAGTGAGGGGCGCTCCACCGCCTGCTCCCTCATCGCCGCTGCCGGCTGCAGACCCTGGCTCGGCCTTGACAGCAGGAACATCTCGGTCAGCGCGGTTCATGGTTCTAATTTCTTCCAAGGAGGATGGGCGATGAGACCTGTTGTGTGTTGAGCAAATGGCGTCTGTCGAATGACTTCCGACCGTAGACACTAGGAGGGCATAGACAAATTATCTTATTAATTATTCGATAGGTAGGACAAATATGAAACAAATAATTTGAATTTCCTCACAATCTCCATTTCACTAATGTTATAGTGTTCAATGTGTGATTAACCACACAGTGTTTTTTACCTCACAATTTTGTCTTAACGCGTTTATACAACTTATGAAATAAAACTGAAAACATAAATCAAGAAAGCTACAATAATGTCAAAATTACGTTCTGCATTGAAATGACTAATTACTCCTACAATGTGTGTTTTGAGTTAAATATGCAAAGTTGTTCTTTTAATACATATCTAGCGAGGTAAAATAAGATGAGTCAGAAAATAAAATAAAATGCCAGTATTTTTAAATTTTTTGAAAAAGGACAAATAAAATGATTAATTATTTTTAAAAATTGGCAAGTAACAACGACATTAATCAACTTGGTTCAACATTCTTGTGCGAAAAACAAAATTACTGGTGCAAAAATTTAATAATAATACGAAAGGTTTTGATAAATATTTCATAAAAAAACGAAACTCAAAAATTTGTTTTGGTTCTTTTGAAAACCTGCATTTTTTAACTTATTCAATTATTATTTTCGCCCACAGATTAATAAAGTAAAATGGTTGGAAAATGTTTTTAATTTCATTTTTAATCATTGTCAGCATAATTTGTCGTCATTTTATACAAAACTTTAGGACTTTGAAGTCTCATCACTCACAAGCGCCCGGCCGATGGAAGCTGTGCGTGCAGAATGCGATCGCGTACGTGGACGTGGAAGCTTGCGGAGGCAACGATCCAATATTATAATATTTATCTAAAAATGCGTACAACCAGAAGTGCCACGGAATTATTGAAATTATTTTAAATATATGCATTATAAACGGAATAAAATTATTATACACATTTAATTTAATTTAATTATTATAATTTAATTTAATTATCATTTCAATGTAAAATGTTACATAAATCTGCTGGTATATGATCATTGTTCTTCAACTAGCATAGTTTCCCAAACTTATCGACGAAAATTACACTCAGTATTTCTATCGAATAAAGGAGATTGCCACCCAAGGCGCTGCCTTAATAGAATACGTTATTTACGGGATCGACGATGCTGAACCAAATAAAGATTTACTCTATGGAGCGCCAGAATTGAAGACCTTCAGGAAAAAGCTGGACATTTACGCAATAATGAAGTGCAAAAGTAAGCCGACAAAACAGACGAATGTGCACTCTAGACCCTCTTCTAGCAGCGCAGCCCGCAGCAATAGTATCAGGTGCTTTACCTGTGGAAGCGTGGGACACGGAATGCAGCAAAGGAACTTAGTAGATGCTTTAAGAGTGATGACTTGGGGCATATAGCATTAAAGTGCCCTACGATCAATGACGAAACCTCAAAGAAACATTCGCTTAAAGTAACAGAACAGAATTCAGATACCCCGCTTTACAAAGACGTTCTGTTGGCTGCAAAATCTGTGAAAACTTTCATAGCCACTGGCAATGACTTGAATGAGATGAAGATTTCGCGACTCCTTAAGATGGACCGAGTTGACTTCCTTAATGACCCTATAAAGCTCGGGGAAGTAGCAGAGAAGAAGGTGAACACAATTGGATGCTTCGAGACGAAAATGTAGATCGCCTACTGAGAGTTCATTGTTTCTTTTCATGTGGTCCACAACGTAGTGTTGCCCATGGCTGTCCTTCTTGGAAGAGCCATCCTACGGAATGTCGACATGACGTAGAAGAACAGATGAAAAGTTTATATATGGTGGCGATCAACAACGCTAATCACGTAGATATTGGAGACGAGAAATACAGAGAGCGAGTGGTATCCATTATCACAAACTGTTCCGCGGAGTCTGGTGAAATCAAAGAGACCAACGTTATGATGAAGATCACGTTAGATGACGAAACGCCAATTTACCGACCACCCCGACGTCTATCTTCACGAGAACTCGAGATAGTGAACAATCAAATTAAATTAAATTAAACAAAAGCGTCCAAAAGTGTAAATTAAACAAATGTCCAGCTTTTTTCTGAAGGTCTTCAAGTCTGGCGCTCCATACAGTAAAACTTTATTTGGTTCAGCATCCTCGATCCCGTCAATAACGTAGTTTATTAAGGCGGCGCCTTCGACGTCACCTTGGGCGGCAATCTCCTTCATACTATAGAAATACTGAGTGTAAGTTTCGTCGATAAGTTTGGGGGACAATGCTAGTTTAAGAACTATAAATATATTGCAGCAGATTTATACAACATTTAACTTTGAAATGAGTGTAAAATGTGTATAATAATTTTATCCCGTTTGCACATGTTTGTACATATTTTGAATAATCCCATTAATTCCGTGCCACTTCTGGTAGTACGCATTTTTATATAAATATTATAATATCGGATCGTTGCCTCCGCAAGCTTCCCTCCATTCCTGGCTCAGAGCCCCACGTGCGCGGTGTGTACGCGATCGTGGCACACCCGCTTACGTCATTCTGCTCACTTCCATCGGCCGGACGCTTTTGAGTGTTCTTAGCTTATAAACACCCGGGTGTTTATAAGCTAAAATGTAATGACTGTCCCTCTTTTTATATTGGAAAAACGAGTCGTAATTTTGATATTAGGATTAAAGAACATATTAGATGCTTAAATAATTCAAATTTTTCCGAATTTGCCAATCATATTATTGAGAGTAACCATAGTTTTAATAAAAATACAGGGGTCAACATTCTTCACATTAATAGTAAAAGTAGACGCCTTAATAATTTAGAGGCCCTAGAGATTAAGAAAGCTATAAATAATAATGAATCTATTATTAACAACCAAAAAAATTTAACTTACAGTCCTATTTTGAATATGTTCCCTTTCACCCTATCACCTGTTTCTTTCGCACCCCCCACTATTTACCCCCATTTGGACACTTAACACTGAAGTATGATTGTTTGTAATTTTTGTAAAGTTCAATTAGTATTGGGTATACCCTGATGAAGGAACGTCGCTTCCGAAACCGGTTGGTTTTACCAAATAAATTTTAGTGGTGTAAACTAAGTTAACTAGTTTAATTATATTCATATTTTTTTAACTTTCTAACAATTGCTCTGGTTTGATTGCGAACGGACATACTAAGAATCGATTCGTAAATTTTTGAATCATATTTTTTTCCGGGATTGCACCAGTTCATATTCTTTTCGCGTGTTATCTGTGACGTGGAAGAACCAAAAGACTTCTCGAGATATCTGCAAAGGGACGGCCCAAAGATCCTTGTGACCGGATAAGTTCGACTGCCTTCGAGGATAAATAATCTATCACAGGTACTAACCTGGACATTTGTGGACGTATTTGGTTTACTCATGTATGTTTTTCAGAGAGAGGAAATGTAATTTTTTGCATGATTATCATATTGAGAGGTATTAGTTGAATATTAAATTCACCCAACGGATGGCTATTTACACGCCGTCCGCCTACAAAGATACACCATTATTATACTTCATTAATACGCAAATATGTTTGAGTTTACTTTGTACCCCGCTCAGGCGCTCGATTCTGTTTTAGATCTTCCGATACCCGAAGGTAAACATCAATTGTAAACACATTAATCTGTGGGTGAAAGGAGCAATTGAATAAATTAAAAATGCAAGTTTTCAGGTCAGCCAAAGAAAATTTTAGAGTTTCGCGTATTTATAAAATATCTCTTAAAACTTTCCTATTTATACCCAATTTTGAACCAATTTGACAAATATCGATGTTTCTTGCAAAATTTAAAAAAATAATAATCATGTCATTTGTCTTTTTTCTAAAAATAAAAAAATAGACACTTTTTATTTCATTTTCTGACTTACCTAATTTTTACTTGCCGTATATGTATCTATGCTAGTATGTAACTTGCTACATATATACGTAAGACCGAAATTAAGACGGGGCATAAACTTCCCCAAAAACATTTCTGCCTTGGAGCTTCTGAACTGGAGAGACCTGGCACTAGACCGAAATGAGCAGAGGGAGACATTTGAGGAGGCCAAGACCCACCTGGAGCTGTAGAGCCAAGAGTGATGATGATGACAAATGTATCTAAATAGCAACTCGACATACTTCATTCAAAACGAAGAAATTACTTTGTAAGTGTACGCTTACGGATTTTTCAAAATAGTCAATTTAATGCAAAACGCAATTATGACATTACTGTAGCATTATGTTTTTGGTTTTATTTTATACAATATATAAACGCGTTAAAAGAAAATTGTAAGGGCAAAACGATATATATAATTTAACTTTTTTTTAGAAAATATTTTCCGTAATATCATCGCAGTTTCATTTAAAATTATTATGTTTTATTAATTTTCAGTATTTCATGCGAAATTAGGGAATTTTTATGTATTTAGCGACACACAAAATTATCTCATGAATACTTGGCATTACACTTGGTATCTTTATTTTTTTCACATTCTTATTATTTTACAGTATAATATGTATCATATTATTTTATAATTAGGTATAAGCTTGGATCATAGTTAAGATCGTCATCTTTGGACTGGCTTAGCTATTTACGTGAGGGTTTGTAATTGTGAAGGAAGAGAGAGGATATGGGTTGAAAGGGGAGGAGGATAGGAGAGGAAGAAAGTGAGCGAGATAATAAATTCATTGCCCATAAAAAATAAGTAATAATTATTAAAAGTAATTTTTATTTCATTTAATTTCTTCCTCTTAATTTCCCTTCTCTTATCTTTCCTAAATACCTATATATATCTTTCTTCTTTCATATTTTCTGTAAATTTTGTGTGAAATATAAAAATAAAATAAATAATATTAGTGAAATGGAGATACAAATTATTTGAAGTCCTACCTATCGGATAAATAATAAGATAATTTGTCTACGCCCTCCTGGTGTCTATGGTCGGGAGTCATTCGACAGACGCCATTTGCTAAACACGTATCATCCTCCTTTGAAGTAATTAGAACCATGAACCGCGCTGACCAAGATGTTCCTGCCATCAAGGCCGAGCCAGGGTCTGCAGCCGGGAGCGACGATGTGGGAGCAGGCGATGGAGCGCCCTACACGCAGATAGAGATGTCGCATCCTGACATCAAGCAGGAGTGCTCGGAGGAAAGCCGACCAGCGCGCCGGTGAGAAGTCTATTCAATATTAATTTATTGTCAATGATGAGAAATGATGAGAAATGCTCGCATCTGATGCAGCCGCTGAGGTGCATGAGCTGAATTGTACTTTACAGTTTGGTTCCAGTTCTTTTCGAGGGTTGGTTACGTGGTGATAATTGACTCTCATGATTTCAACACATCTGAGTAGCTTTGAGTGTAAATAAAGTTATTCGAATTTTAGTTTGAAATAAGCATACATTTTGACATTTGAGAAATTTTATCTATGGCTAACATCAGTTTAGTAAAACCATAGATAAGAGAAAAAACATAATAAATATCGAAACTTCTTGGATTTCTGAAATGGTTTATTTTCGGTAGTTTGAGTGTCTTTATGTAAAAAAAATCTAAATTACGATGCTTTTAATTAGATGAATCAATTGTTCTGTACATATCGAGGGTAGAAAGTCAAAAGGGCGTAAGTGATAATTTCGAACATTACAGGAGTGCAAAAGTAAGTTCTGTCAATCTGATTTTGTCAATTATTATTAAACGGTATCCATATTTGTTAATCCAATACACATACGGAAATCGTTTTAAAATAAAATAAACATTGACAAAACATTATTTTGCTCTCCTGTAAAGTTGGAAATAATCACTAACGCCCTTTTGGCTTTCTAGCCACGATATCCAATGTTTTCTATTGACGTTAATCATCAAATCTTCATTTTTACTTCCAACTCGAAGTAAACTCCAAATGAATTGTTATATTTTCCATTTATTTTATTTTATTTTCAAATTCTTTGAATGCAGTCTCTCGCGGATTATGATTCGCTAAATATCCTAAATATCATTGAAAGATTTGGCAGATACTTCGTGGTGCAACATTATAATTTAAAATATGTTTTACTTTACTTTGTAATACACACACAATATGAGCTATTAAATTACAACTAGTTTCGAGAGGAGCAGTCCCTCTCATCATCAGGTATAGATAATAACTAAATTAATTACAAAATTTATCAATCTAATTGGGTAGGTCAGGGGGGTCAGGGGGCACTGATAGACAACTAGATTCTTTTCTCGCTTACCTTAATGTACAACACAAAAATATCAAATTCACTCTCGAAAAAAATGATGATAATAGTTTAAATTTTTTGGACCTCTCTATCAAAGTTAATAATAATAAGTTACAATTTAACATTTACCGAAAACCCACACATACCGATACCGTTATTCCTGCATCGTCTTCCCATCCGACAGCGCATAAAATGGCCAGCTTCCATTCCATGTTAAATAGATTAATTAAAATTCCCCTTAACACCATTGATTATGACAACGAAGTAAATATAATTAAACATATTGCTATTAACAATGGATATAATTGCGCGTTAATAGATAGAATGTTGAAATCAAAAATTAATAATAAACTTATCGAAACATATTTATACTCAGGCAAAAATATTAAAACCACCGATAATACACTTTGGCGAAAAATTCTTTATAATGGTCCGATTTCTAATAAAATTACAAATTGCTTCCCTACTCATATTAGACCAGCTTATTACACAAACAATAATATTGGTAAAATTCTTCTAAATTCTAAAACAAAAATAGGTATGTTAGAAAAAAGTGGGATATATGAAATAACTTGCGGAGATTGTGACAAAAAGTATATAGGCCAAACCACTAGAAACTTAAATACACGCATAAAAGAACATCGCCGCTGCTTAAAAAATAACAATTTCTCCGAATTTGCCAATCATTCTTTCGATAGTCACAAATTAAAATTACTCCACTCGGTTCCTCATAGACGATGGATAATGAATAGTTTGGAAACCGTTGAAATCCTAAAAAATTTAAATTCTGGAAACACATTAATAAATAATATCACATTTCAGTCCACTTCACCACTCCTAGAGCTGTTCGGCGAAAAAAATACCCTTCCCTGCCGCGCGCCCCCCTGACCCCCTGACCTACACAATTAGATTGATAAATTTTGTATTTAAGTTAGTTATTATCTATACCTGATGATGAGAGGGACTGCTCCTCTCGAAACTATAGTTGTAATTTAATAACTCATATTGTGTGTGTATTACAAAATAAAATAAATCGATATCCAATGTTCAATTGACGTTACTCATCAAATTTTCATTTTTACTCCTAACTCGAAGTAAACTCCAAATGAATTTTTATATTTTCCATTTATTTTCAAATTCTTTGAGTGCAGTCTAACGCGGATTCTGATTCACTAAATATCCTTACATTTAAAATTATTGACATGTTTTTCATTCACATGTACATGTACTCGTTTGGTGAAATACTAAACGATGGAAGTGAACAATTCACTTCAATGAACGATACGGCAAACGAGAGTTCAATCTTTTCATTATGAATGCCTACAGACCTTTTAAATGAATGATTCTGCATGGATTTCGAACGATTTTACTTAGCAAAATATGCTGTAAATAATTACATTTTAAAATAAGCGATGCTTTTATTGCTAATATAAGAGAGCAGTACACGAAAATATAACTCGACATAATCTTTATTTCGTTGACTTCTTGATGCAAGTACGGCCCGAGACAAGCAACTCTTCAGCCTGTTGTACCAGTTTAATGTTTTTGATTCCAGAACTGGATTCCAGCAATGCGGGGTCTCCAGCCGACAGCGGCGATGAGGGAGCAGGCAGTGGAGCGCCCTACAGTGATGTGGATATATCCTATCCTGACATCAAGCAGGAGTGCTCGGAGTACTCCAGGAGAGCCGACCAGCGCCCTGGTGAGCAGGAGTTAATTCCCTTGGATTATCAATCCGTGTAGTAAATACTGCACTTGGTTTGACCGTTACAGCATGATGTATACTTATATAGCTATACTAGCTGTTCGCATCCGGCGTTGCTCGGATTAAGATTTAGTTAAAAATGAGTTTGTGGGGACACATAAAGTTGACATTATTTTGCAGTTTATAATAAAAAAAATTCGATTCAATCTAGGGTGGCATGGGTGGAGTGTCCAGGAGGGTATTATGGCCTGTGTATTCCGCCGGGACCTAAAGAATAAGAATGCAAAATTTGGGCCAGACTGGCAAACGGTGTAGATTTGTATAGAAAACATAATCCTATAAATATAATCTCAACAATAAGCAATTTAACATCTGCACTCAAGTGAGGGATCTCGGTGTCATCTTAGATTCTAAATCAACATTCATTTCACAAATGGAATCGGTAATTGCTAAAGCCTATCGACTCCTTGGTTTCATTGCCAGAACGACAAACCCATTCCAATCACCGTACTTTGTATTTTTCATTTGTACGCCGTCAACTGGAGTTTGGATCATTAGTCTGGAATATTTACTCATTATTCTACGTACAGTGAGTGACTTGAAAATATCCAACAAAAAATTATCAGTATTTTAAAATTTCCGTTCCCGTTTAAAATTCAACCCATGCACAGAAAGCGAGCGTTATCATAAAATCCCTCCTGTATCACATCGAAGATGCATACAAGTTCTGTGTTATCTTTATAAAATCTTGAGTAACTTGGTGGACTCACCCTATTTATTAGATCAAATAGGTTTAAGCTGTCCTACATGCTCAAAGCGGCCATATAATTTATTTTACCCAAACTGGCAAGACTAACTACTTAAAAAACCGTTTGTAATCTGTTAAATTCTACAAATAACCTAGACATTTTTATCGATAGTTTGCTTCTATTTATAATGAAACTTCGCTATCTCATTTATGATTATTGAAGTAAATTATACTTCCTTAAATGAATCCCATTCCCTTCTTCTTTCCATTCTTCCCTTGTTGCAATATCATAGTTTAACTTTCATCACATATTCTTTATCATTTTTTTTCTTAGTTTCTTTTACCAGTTTCGAGGAAACTTCACTGGTCGTACTTAATGAATATTTTTTCGATATTATATTAACTTTTTATTACATTGTATTGCATGTTTCTTAACAAATAATAAAATAAAATAAAAATTAGTTTATAGTTTTGTGGAAACATTTATATGTTCCTATTGAAATAACTCTATTCAAAAAACGGGTGACAGTAAAATGTTTCATGCGTAGTTGTTACCTATTCAAATTTAACCGGTCTTCGTAATTTTATTTAAATAAAATTTTACTTGTAACTTCGTTATAAGGCAGACACTAATTTGGGCTTTCATTATCTATACTTCCAAGACTCAATATATGTCTATCTGTTATCCATTCAAATGAATCTACATCAGTGCACATATCTGACCCGAATATTACATACTTTTTCTCAAGTACCCGGGGAAAAAAATGGCACCGTCTCCCTTCCCCCCCTTTAAACCCACTAATTCTCTCATATTTAAATGATCTGCGTTACCATATTAATTTGATACTTTCTTTTTAAAAATAATAAAATGAAAATCTTCCACCCGACAATCCCTCTCCCGCTACTCCCCAATTAAAAATGATAAATTAAGGGAAAGCACATCAATAATTTTTATGTCCATAATTAGTTTTTTAATCGAGAAGTTTGTTGTAGACTTAGTGGGCAAACCTAAAGGGATATAAATACTCGATGATTTTGTTTACTTTTTAAAAGGCTTCCAATGTATATTTCGTGTTATTTTTTTCTCTATATTAACTTTTATTGTTATTAATAGGATGCACAGAGTACCAGAGTAAATATTAAAAAATTTAATATTTGAGCGTTATGAACATAAATATTCGGAACTGTATTAACATTATATTCATACAAAAATATTTAACATTACAGGTGTCTTGAGAGCACAAGATTCTTTTCCGGATGATCCAACTATGACTTCACCTGCCCTTGGAAAGCAGCCGGAACTGGAGACCATTTTCAACCCTAAAAAATCTTCCGGCGAAAATGCGCGTACTCCCGCTGGTGAGAAGGCATTTTCGTGTTCTCAGTCCCCACACACGAGCAAGCAGAAAGCTTCCTTACGGATTCACGAGGTCTCACATACTCGAAAGAATATTTTTTCCTGTTCGCAGTGCAATTATTCGTGCATTCATATATCTAGCTTACAGAGACATGTGCTTAAGCACACTGGAAAAAAACCGTTTTCTTGTTTGCAGTGCAGTTATTCGTGCATTCAGAAATCAAACTTAAAAACACACATCCTTTTACACACAGGAGAAAAACCGTTAACATGTTCACAGTGTAGTTATTCGTGCATTCAAAAATCAAACTTAAAAACGCATACCCTTATACACACTGGAGAAAAACCGTTTTCATGTTCACAGTGCAGTTATTCGTGCAATCATAAGACGAACTTAAAAACAACCCTTATACACACTGGAGAAAAACCGTTTTCATGTTCACAGTGCAGTTATTCATGCAGTCTGAAATCAAGCTTAAAAACGCATACCCTTATACACACTGGAAAAAAACCATTTTCATGTTCACAGTGCAGTTATTCGTGCAATCATAAATTGAGCTTAAAGGAGCATGTGCGTAAGCACACTGGAGAAAAACCGTTTTCGTATTCACAGTGCAGTTATTCGTGCAATCATAAATCGAGCTTAAAGGAACATGTGCGTAAGCACACTGGAGAAAAACCATTTTCGTGTTCACAGTGCAGTTATTCGTGCAGTCAGAAATCT
This sequence comes from Agrypnia vestita, assembly GCA_016648135.1. NCBI lineage: Eukaryota > Metazoa > Arthropoda > Insecta > Trichoptera > Phryganeidae > Agrypnia > Agrypnia vestita. The sequence goes on along the minus strand of JADDOH010017073.1, from coordinate 21,933 downwards.
TACTTAAAGAAACATGCGCTTAACCACACTGAAGAAAAACCGTTTTTATATTCACAGTGCAGTTTTTCGTGCAGCCATAAATCGATCTTAAAGGAACATGTGCGTAAGCACACAGGAGAAAAACAATTTTCATGTTCACAGTGCAGTTATTCGTGCAATCATAAATCGAGCTTAAAGGAACATGTGCGTAAGCACACTGGAGAAAAACCATTTTCGTGTTCACAGTGCAGTTATTCGTGCAGTCAGAAATCTTACTTAAAGAAACATGCGCTTAACCACACTGAAGAAAAACCGTTTTTATATTCACAGTGCAGTTTTTCGTGCAGCCATAAATCGATCTTAAAGGAACATGTGCGTAAGCACACTGGAGAAAAACAATTTTCATGATCACAGTGCAGTTATTCGTGCAGTCAGAAATCTTACTTAAAGAAACATGTACTTAAGCACACTTGAGAAAAACCGTTTTCATGTTCACAGTGCAGTTATTCGTGCAGTCAGAAATCAATATTTATAACACATACTCCTTTACACACTGGAGAAAAATTACTTTCATGTTCACAGTGTAATTATTCATGCAATCATAAATCAAGCTTTCAGCTACATGTGCTTAATCACATTGGAAAACTTTTTTCATGTTCACAGTGCAGGTATTGGTTCAGTCAGAATTCAAGCTTAAAAACACATACCCTTTTACACAATGGAGAAAAACTATTTTCATGTTCACAGTGTCGTTATTCGTGCAATCAGAAATCAAGCTTAAAATAACATATGCCCTTGCATACGTGCCTTGCCTTTTTTCCTGTTCGCAGTGCAATTTTCGCGTAATCGGAAATCAGATTTACATGTTCTTGTTCTCAAGAAAATTGGAGAATAACTATTTTCTTGTTCACAGTGTAATTATTCTTGCAATCGGAAATCAGACTTAAAGAAACATGCGCTTAAGCACACTGGAGAGCGCTTAAGCACACTGGAGAAAAACCGTTTTCGTGTTAACAGTGCAATTATTTTGCCAGTAACAATACTTAAAAACTCTTTTTATGTTCACAGTGCAATTATTCATGTAATCGTAAATCAAGTTTACAACTACATGTGCTTGGGCACACTGGAGAAAACTATATTCATGTTTACAGTGCGATTATTCGTGCTATAGTTAATCAGTCTTAAAATTACATGTTGTGCTTAAGCATACTGAAGAAAAAGTATATTCATGTTCGCAGTGCAGTTATTCATGTATTCATAAAATAAGCTTGAAGGCACATGTGCTTAAGCACATTGAACAAAAACTTTTTTCATGTACACAGTGCAGGTGGTTTGGGCACGATGAGCGAATGAATGAGGAAAGAATGGTAAGAAAGATATATGATGCAAGTGTTGACGGCGCCAGAAAGAGAGGGCGACCAAGGAAGACGTGGCATGACCAGATTAACAAGATACTGGAAGATGGTTCTGTTAGAAGCCTAAACAACCGTCGAGCTTGCATGCGAAGATGTATGAATGTAGACGAAGCGAAAGTTGTGTCAGGACAGAAGAGTATGGCGCTCTATCCTCTATGCCTACCGCCACGGGGATGGTAAGTAAGTAAGTAAGTATGTACACAGTGCAATTATTCCTGTTATAACTTGAGTTTAATATAATCAATATTTTCACGTTCACAGTTCAATTATATCTTCAATCAAAAATATACACTACGTCTACGACATAGGAGGAACTGCTTTTATATTAACAATATGCAGGTGTCGAAAGCTGCTGTATTTGATCTGTCCGTCACATCAAACAAACGTAACCTAATATTCATTACTAATTGTCGATGATATTTTAATTTGTTGCGAAGATAAACAAGTTATTACCGAAATAATATCTTTTATATTAATTGTTGTATTGTTTACTAGGGGATTTGTTTATGCAAGAATAAATACTTAAACTGCAGTAAAATGTGTCTTAAATAAAAACGCAAGGGGGACAAACTTCTGCGCTGACCCAACACCCTCATAATTTTTTTTTCATCTATATACAATTTAATACTCTGTGACAGGATATTTAAAAAAAGAGTGAGCCTTGCAGTAGTCGCATACGATGTGTTACATTTGACATCTCAATTTAAAATATCAATGGAGCAGCAACAGAAATTAAAATCAAAATTTTAAAAAGCTAATACCTGTATTTATAAGTAAATACATGTATGTGTATTTATTTATTATTGAATTTTGCCGCGCTAGGTAGGTACATATATCTATATACGCATTTTGTTTAGAAACGTGTTTGGTCAATTATATGTTTTTATTTATTTTCATAGATGGCGGTAGTGTGCCGCCATACATGTTGTATGAAAACCTTGAATAAATATTTAAAAATAATCACAAACATTACATAAAATTTGAGCAAGTAAATCATTAAGGGTAGTTATTATTTACATTAATGTAAAAAAAAGTATTTATTGGATACTTTTGAAGAAATAAGCCAAAATATATCAAAGTTACAACATCCACACGCTTGACACCAGCCGCGTATCATATATACAAAATCTGAAGCGTCGGCTGTTGGAAGTGTGCGTCTTCGCTGTGATGGCTCTTGCTGGCCATTCTATTGTTTATAAATTATGATTTTTTTCCATCGCGCGCTTCCCTGTTACGCACGTCCTTTTTCACGAAATCACTGCCACAGATTGCAGGAAAGCGGGAGGAAAGATGTTACACTTCAAAAACATATTACATAAACATAAATACATCCCAAATCAGGTGATACGAACAGGTATCGTGATGGTAACAATGGCATCACAGTAGGCTGTGATGCTAAATTGCTCAGTCACTTTCAATACATCTCACATCATTTTTTAGAAAGCTGCTTGATCGTGTATGAGAGACCGACGAGAGCTCTGCGCTTGTAATGTAACACGCAACGAACAGAATGCTCGCTCTTTGGGCAGTGTGTGAACACGCGCTGCTTCGCCAACCATTTTGTCGGCGCAGCATTCCCCTTTGACGCGGCACAAATTGTTAAAACCGGGACTGTCCCGCCAAATCAGACTTTTTAAAGTGTTCGTGGGAATTTGGGTGACCCGTTAGGAAATCCTGAGGGGTCCTGCTCAGTGGTACTGATGTACCCTTGACCATGCTGCCCTACATCTTTGTTTTCTTTTAATAATCTTGCTTGCAATTTCACTTTGTCTGTTTATTACTTCTATTTTCTCTTGACATTCTTGTTAATTTTATTGTGTTTTCTATCGTTATTTTCCATTTTATTTGCACAACCATGTTATCTTTCTGTTTTGTATCATATTTTGTCAATTTTACGTTGTTTCTCTTGATCGGTGTCATACCGGTGGTTTTACCTTTTCTGACACAAGTGCTACATGTTTTTATTTTTGTTTTGTCCCTTTCCCTCCAAGGAGGGGTGTTGATTTATTTTTTGTCCCGCGCGATGTCTCCTCGGGTGTCCTTATGTTGTATTTTTTAGATTATAGATGTTCTTTTATTGTAATTTGTAAAACCTCTTTTAAAAAATAAAGACTTTTAGCATGGGACATTGAAGGTTTTTGCGCGACCGACTCGCCTGGTCTTGTTTCTTGTAATGCTGGGACGCAAGGCCGGGCGGAGAGGACGCTTTAGCATAAAATAATGCCAACCAGGCGGCGAATGTGTTGGGCTGATATGGACGCTTCGGCGCATAAATCAGCCCAGGGTATGTGGTGGGTCACCTTCAATGTCCCGCCAAATCCGCAATGGAGCTGGCGTTGGACGTCGATCCATCTTCCCTTCCCCCTTCCCCCTTCGTGCTACATAAAACAATTGTATTTCACCTTCGAGCCTCAAATCTTTGTAATGTAAGGCCCGAATACAGAGTCAATACTTAAACGATTATAAGGTTGATGTATTCATATTAATTTTATTGTGGAAAACGCGCCAATTTACCGCAATTATTCCCGACCCGGGTGGTCGTTTTTTTTGTAAGAGATACGGGAGCCAAGGGTCAATACATTTAAAATTTCTCTTGTCATAAAAACACCCTCATTGTGTGGGCCGGACACGTGTTAGCTGCGTTGGTTGAAACGACCGTTCGTTCATAAAGAAACATTGAACATGATTTTTAACGAATAGTTCTGGGTAATCCGACAATAACTGCCGAGGTTCATCATGTCAGGAAGGTCCGCTATTGTCTCTATAAGAAAGAAATATATTACGAAGAATTGACAGGTTGCATGGTCTAACGCAAATTTTCCGGGTACTGGCCGATTGTCTTAGGATAGAAACACAGTAATTGCGACGACCGAAAAACTGTCTGTAATGTATATAATACAAAAATAAGGAGATGTAGAAAAAATACCATACATCTCTTTTAGCTATCGCTGTCAAGTCACATCCGTTGAATTTCAAAATGCTTTGAATGACGAAATAGACCACCCATTATTACAAGTAGCCAGGACCTACTCTAGAATGAGGGAGATATTGTCTTGTAAATATCAATATTATATAAAGATTATCCATAATTAAATGTTCCTTAATAGGTAGTTAAGACTGATGTATAATATACGATTATTACTTTGTGCTTTTAACGATTATATTTTGACAGGGAAGTGTCTTACTGTGTGTTTTTTATTGGACTTTAATGTAATGTAGAATGTATAGATTAAGGTAAATGTATAGATAGAGATGTAGTTTATAATTTGAATGTAAATATATGTTAGCTATATTAATAAAAAAAGGTTAGGTACCCACTAAGTGCTAAGATTTTGTATAGTGATAAAATAATTGTTAAGGTAATTAGTTAAATAGATTATTAAATAAAATAAATAAATAAATATTTATATTACAATTTAGTCTAATGTATTTATGTAATTAATTGTATGTATTGTTTTTACCAGTTGTACTAAAATTTAAGGTTATCAGTTAAATAGATTATTAAATAAAATAAATAAATATTTATATTACAATTTAGTTGAATGTATTTATGTAATTAATTGTATGTATTGTTTTTATCAGTTGTACTAATATTAAGGTGTTTATTTTTTTAGTTAATTAATAGTAAAATAAATATTAGGGGGGGTGTAGTCAAAAATTAGGCCTATCCAATAAGGATCGGCGGAGGCAAGACTCTACATATGAGACGGCTGGCCCCTCCCACAGACAGTTGAAGCCCGGAGAAAGGACAGTGAGTCACGACGGCTGAGAGTGGACCAGTGAGGGTCGAAGTGCTCCGTAGACGAGAGTGACGAGATGCCTACTGGCCGTGTGGTGGAACAGAGGTAGTGAGATTCAACGGGTCAGTGCGACAATTGAGTTGACTATGCAGAGGAGCTCCGCGGAAGACAGGGAAGTGTCTCCAGAGGCAACGGTCAGGACCAGTCAGAGCGACCGTCCAGTGGACCCCTAGAACGAGGACCTAGAAGTCTGTAAACAGCGGCATCAGGTGGATTGAGTAGCTTGATACTACCGCTGTTATAGACAGGTCCAGAAGAAGACGATAGGATCAGTGGATCCGGTTATCAAGGCGATAACCAGGCCGCCAGTGCCGACACAGAAGACGGGAACGTGGAAGACCATCATCGCACCACGCGTGGCCGAGTTTCGAAGACGGGAGATTCAAGGTAGTAGTAATAAGATTAATTTTTGTTGTTGTTTGTACATTGATTGTGCCCCTATAGATAACATATGATGTCACGTGTAATTGTACCATAAGCTACTTTGTGTGTTCGTAGGTTAAGGTTTGATTTCTAGGAAAATAATTATTTTTGTAATATTATTTTTTATTTTATCTCCCCGTCCCACCCTCTAAGTGACTGATTGAAAGAATAGCGATACAGCCTGAGAGCGCGAGGTGCGACTTCGAGTACCTCCGCCTCCTGGCGTAGCCAGGACCTCTCTAATTAATTTAATTCCAGCTAATTAAATTAAAAGTCGTATCGTTAAGGTTAAGGTGTAATTTGCAGTAAGGGTGAAATCTATCTTCGTTACGACGTCACACACCTTGAAGCAAAGACAGGACAACGTTCACCTTAAAATTTTATATGAAAATCTGTGTTCCTATGATTCATCATTTCACAGCCAAAAATTACGCGGCGCGCATTATTGGCGTTATCGTAAGGAAAGTGACGAAACATCTATTTTTTTGACAGATTTTAAAAGCTGTTCGATAGTTTCATTAAAAATTTTATGAATTTTTTTATAATATTGGTGTTAGCGCCATAAATTAATTTGTGAACTAGGAAAAAGGTATTCCTTCTCTCCCAGTCCCTACCCATTCCCGAAACCAAGCAAGTACTAGAGCCGCTCCACTTTTGAAAATCGAAGCCGCCACAAGACGGAAAAAACAGCTGCAATCGCAATAGAAAAAATATCGGAATAGAAAAGTGACCGCGTAATTTTCCGCTGTGAACTACCGCAAATTGAATCAAAGATTTAATTCTTGACGCGAGTGTTTTGTATTGAAATTAACGTGAAACACCTCGCCGCTAGAAGTTTGGAAATATAGAAGAGGCAAGAGGAGAAATAAAAAATCGAAGGAAGAAAGGTGAGTGCTTGCCTTGTTCCCAATTACCCATCACAATATCTCCCAACCAATTGGAGAATATTGATTGACCTGCTAGATGACAGTTTTATGGTCGTCATCAATACGGTGATATCTTGAGAGACTTCGAGAATCCGATTTTCAGGTAGGCATATTTAAATAGATAAGATTCTGTCTCTAACTTGGTTCACGACTCGTATACAACGTACCATGTCCCTCAGCTATCAATTTCCTTTCCAAAGATAGATGCTTTCCAATTGGATTTTTTTCACGGTTTTAATCATTTTATTTAACTTGTATTGACACGAATAAATTTTTCGTAATTGATATTAGTTACTGTAATGATAGTCCAAAGTTTTACAAAAAATAAGTCAGAAATATTGCAAAAAAATGCAAACTTTGATGTCGCATAACTATTGATATGAGGTCACGATAGCTTGAACATTTTCGACTCAATCAAGGCAGGAGTATAGTCCTGCGAGGTTATTGATGTTTTACAAATAACCCTGTATATTTACATCAAAATAACCAAATTGACATTTTTTTAAATACTTTGTAGTCATGTAGACCTCATCAGTGAAGAGAAGCTCTTGAGTCTGATGAGGGAGCCTAAGTTCTTATTATTATACATAGGTACATATGCGAGTCATTGAATAATAAAGGTAATTTGTTAATGAAGGGTTGAAGTATTTTGAAAAAAGCTAAAGGTTTAAATGATTTATGAATTTAAGTTTGATTTTAGGAAGATTTTAATTTTTTTGATTCGCTCTGAGAGGTTACTGATGCAGCATATCTCGATAGGTAAATTATTGTAGTAGTTAAAGGCTTTATAAATAAAATGGTTCTGCATTTTCGTTGTTTTTAATTTAGGCATTGTAAATTGGTTTCGATTTCTCATAAGCTTGTAATATTCCTGGTTTTCTGTAAAGTTTTATTCTTTGCATATTCTAAATATGGTACCTTGCTTGAAAATATCATCCACGTTTGGTACTGGAAACAATTTAAAAATATCTTTTGTTGAAAATATACATTGTTTTCAGTTTGACATTAATTTTGTTTGTGATATTTTTACTGAGTTAAAATTTTTTTATAACCTCCCCCATCGGATAAGCATCCGATATGCTTTTCAGCTATGTGACTTATCCATGCTTAGGAGCCACAGTCAAAATCGTCTTCATTCAACATTTTCTGATTGGCTTCAGAAGAAATTTCTTCGTCGAATAAAGTGAGTGCGATAAGATCTTCGCACTTGTACCACAAATGTTCTGAGATCTGGCATAATCCAAGAATATGGTCCTTTTTTGCGGTCCTAGTAAGAAATTTGCCGGTCCAAGTGAGAAACTTTGCGTTATGTGTTTCTCACATATTTGAAGATTGTGACCAAACGCGATGAAATTTAAACGTCAATTTATCAGTGTGCATACAGCACGGTCCATTGCTGGCAATGCGATAAAAAAATTCAACATTTTTTGCGGTCCTAGTAAGAAATTTGCCAGTCCAAGTGAGAAAATTTTCGTAATGTGTTTCTCACATATTTGAAGATTGTGACCAAACGCGATGAAATTTAAAAGTCATTTTAACAATGTGCATACAGCACGATCCGTTGCTGGCAATGCGATAAAAAAATTCAAAATTTTTTGCGGTCCTAGAAAGAAATTTGCCGGTCCATGTGAGGAAATTTGCGTTAGTGTTTCTCACATATTTGAAGATTGCAACCAAACACGATGAAATTTAAACGTCATTTTAACAGTGTGAATACAGCACGGATCATTGCTGGCAATGCGATAAAAAAATTCAACCTTTTTTTGCGGTCCTAGTAAGAAATTTGCCGGTCCAAGTGCGAAAATTTGCGTTATGTGTTTCTCATATATTTGAAGATTGTGACCAAACGCGATGAAATTTAAACGTCATTTTAACCGTGTGTAGACAACATTGTCCATTGCTGGCAATGCAATAAAAAAATTCAACATTTTTTGCGGTCCTAGAAAGAAATATGCCGGTCCAAGTGAGAAAATTTGCGTTATGTGTTTCTCACATATTTGAAGATTGTGACCAAACGCGATGAAATTTAAACGTCATTTTAACAGTGTGTAGACAACATTGTCCATTGCTGGCAATGCAATAAAAAAATTCAACATTTTTTGCGGTCCTAGAAAGAAATATGCCGGTCCAAGTGAGAAAATTTGCGTTATGTGTTTCTCACATATTTGAAGATTGTGACCAAACGCGATGAAATTTAAACGTCATTTTAACAGTGTGCATAGAGCACGGTCCAACATTTTTTGCGGTCCTATAAGAAATATGCCGGTCCAGTGAGAAAATTTGCGTTATTGTGATTTCTCACATTTTGAAGATTGTGACCCAAACGCGAAATGAAATTTAAAAGCATTTTAAAACTGGGTGCACAGAGCGAACGGTCAACATTTTTTTTGCGGTCCTAGTAAGAAATTTGTCGGTCCAAGTGAGAAAATTTTCGTAATGTGTTCCTCACATATTTGAAGATTGTGACCAAACGCGATAAAACTTAAACGACATTTTAACAGTGTGCATACAGCACGGTCCATTGCTGGCAATGCGATAAAAAAATTCAACATTTTTTGCGGTCCTAGTAAGAAATTTGCCGGTCCAAGTGAGAAAATTTGCGATATGTGTTTCTCACATATTTGAAGATTGTGACCAAACGCAATGAAATTTTAATGCAATTTTAACAGAGTGCAGAAAGCATTGTCCATTGCTGGCAATGCGATAAAAAAATTCAACATTTTCTGCGGTACTAGTAAGAAATTTGCCGGTCCAAGTGATAGAATTTGCGTTATGTGTTTCTCACATATTTATTTGAAGATTGTGACCAAACGCGATGAAATTTAAAAGTCATTTTAACAGGGTCCATAGAGCACGGTCCAACATTTTTTGCGGTCCTAGTAAGAAATATGCCGGTCCAAGTGAGAAAATTTGCCTTATGTGTTTCTCACATATTTGAAGATTGTGACCAAACGCGATGAAATTTAAACGTCATTTTAACAGTGTGCATACAGCAGGGTCCGTTTCTGGTTCCGAAGGAGATGACCTCCAGTATACTAATTGGTACCTCCGATCCTCGGGATGAATCCAGGTTTGGCGGAACATCATCTTTACATCTGCTGTAAAAACAATGCGTGGCCACCGAATGTTCATTATGATCACCGTTATGTCATTCTGAAGCCGTTCCCCGAGTACCAACAATCATTCAAGGCGACCCCAGTACTAGTAGGCACACTGCCGTCGAATACCACCCGAATTTTATTAACCTCGCCCGATTTCTTGAACACTCCGTGATGCGCGAGAAAATAGTGTTCCGTGTCCGAATCTACATCAAACTTAACACCGCCATGTGTCCAAGCTCAATGTATTCCCTCATAAATTGTATATATCGTTCGCGAAATTCAGGTTGACGTTGCATTCGACGCTTACTTACTTACTTACTTACCATCACGCCGTTTCCCCGAGGGGGTAGGCAGAGAGGATAGAGCGCCATACTCTTCTGTCCTGACACAACTTTCGCTTCGTCTACATTCATACATCTTCAAGCATCATGCAAGCTCGACGGTTGTTCAGACTTCTAACAGGACCATCTTCCAGTATCTGGTTAATCTGGTCATGCCACGTCTTCCGTGGTCGCCCTCTTTTTCTGGCGCCGTCAACACTTGCATCATATATCTTTCTTACCATTCTTTCCTCATTCATTCGCTCAACATGCGCAAACCACCTGAGCGACCCTATTTTTATTCTCTGTATTATGCTACGATCAGCTTTACATTCATTCCTAATATCTTCATTCTTTACTCTATCATACACGGATTTACCACACATACGTCTAAGGGACCTCATCTCCACTGCATTCAATCTACTTTCGTTCCTCTTCTGCCAGCTCCAGGCTTCACTTCCATACATTAGTGTCGGTACCAGAACTCCATTATGTACCGCCAGTTTTGCCTCGGTTGCATTCGACGCTCGAGTGCCATAAACCGTTTCAAAGCCGTTTGTCTCGAGTCTCCCAACTGCTGATGTCCCGGTAAAAGTGGGAGCCGTACTACGTATTTACCATCATCCGCATTACGTAATGTAGTCGAGGTGAATTACTGTTCGCATCTAAAGGGTCTTTCACCTTCGCCCGAGGTGGCTCTTCCGCTCGCCAAAATTTTTTTACCGTCTCCAAAAGTGAAACCCCAGAAAAATTATTTCATGTTTCATTTGACACCAAGTTGTCAACCGTTGCCGAATGCTGTGGACCGAAAACAGCAAAATTAAATATTGTTCCCAAAGCGTACGGTCCTCTTGAACCTAAATTAATTTTTTCCCCGTTTAATATTTGACCTAAAATGTCACACCCGAAAGTAATGTGAATCTCAGAGTCCTGAGAAGAACCGTCATCAGAAATTGCTATGTGGCTACAGGAGATACCCAATCTCCTGGCTATATAGCTAGTAGGCTTCCGCAGTACCGCCGCCGTAACCGATAATAATGGGTGACCCGAATGTTCAGGCCGAAAATGAACCGAAACAGTATGCCGATTGTCTTCAGTACATATCCCGCCGATACCTATCAAAGGTGTTTGAGTGTAATTCCGCTTTAAACCCAAGGTTATCACAAAATCGCTTTTGATGATGGTCACTTGTGACCCTAGATCAAGAAGCGCGCGCGCGGGTATGAAACTTTTTCGTGACGTTCTTACTTCAATCCTAACCGTTGGTAATAAAATGTTGTCTGATAACCTTGGTAACGAAGCGACATTACATGTCTGTAATTGCTAGGCCGAATCTCTATGAGACCGTACAGGACTCGTCTGTCCTCTACCGTTCCGCAATGCATAAGTAGGGCGTAGACATCCAGCTGGAGTATCATCGTCTCGAGAACGCGTGCCACCTGATTGCATATTGTTGAACGAACCCGCACGTCTGTCATACATAGGTGATGACCTGCCCGTGCAGATCGACTTATGATGTCCGATGCTGCCACACGTACACGGTACTCTTCGATCGCAGTTTATTGCCTTATGTTTCCCAAAACAACGATAACTTAAACGATTAACACCGACCCAATTTCTGCGATCTGTGTTCGACAAATTTCCGAATTTAAAGCATTGATTCATCTTGTGGCCTGTGACATTACAAAACAAGCATGTCATCTCTCTTCTGTTTTCGATATCGAAAGTCACCCTTTCCGATACGTGAGAAGTACGCTCGTTTTTACGTTCTGCAAAATTAGAAGGGTTGTCATTAATAGCCGTGTCAATCAGTCGGCATTCGTGTTGCAAAAACTATAACAATTGATCGAACGTAGGTAACTTACTTATATCGCCGCCATAAATTTGTTCAAAACGCGTCTTTATATCTACCGGTAATTTCGTCAAACTGACATGCAATAACATATAACTCCATTCGTTGACGGGCAAACCTAAGTTACTTAGTGCACGGGTTGATTCTAACAAAGGATTCAATATCTTAGTCCGGAGTCCGATACCGGATTTGTCTAAGACCGATATATTTAAGATTCGAGAAATGTGCGAATCTGCCAATAATCTTTTATTTTCAAATCTACTCTTCAAAATATCCATGGCTATATCTATGGCGTCATCTCCCGCTTGTAGATGTTGTACCAGATTGCGCGGTTCGTCAATCAGATTCGTAATTAAATAATGGAATTTTTCTGTTTTGGAAATATCTTTTCTCATCAAGACCAAGGAATTAAAAAGACTAATGAAGCTAGACCACGCAAATATGTTACCGTCAAGCCATGTATTCACTAGGGGACAAATCGCGAAACATTCCGCTCGACATGTCGCATCAACATCTACGCTCATGTTTCGGGGACAATGACGCGGTCAATTGACGTGTACACACCGGGATTCGCATATCTTGTCGCGGAAATGTCATGCGAAGAGGTTATGGATGACAGCTGCGGTATCACATTTGGCGAAAACGGGGTTCCGCGCAATTCGAAATGTTTTTTTGGGTCGCAATTTCAAATTAACGAGGTTTTACTGTAGTAAATTGAATATTATTAAAAACAAGGTCCTTTTTGCAAATAATTATTGTTTTCCAGACGTCACGGAAATATATCGCTCTATGAGGTTATGATGATAGCCGCGTATCTGTTTATGTTAATGAGTTTATCGAAAAGTAAGAGGAGAAAAAAGAGGAGAATGCGAAATTATTAACTACAAAGAGAAAGAAGGACGGACATTCTATGCGATCTTCGATCGATACAGCTCGATGAGTTCGAGAACGATTTCGTTTCCCCGCATTGTCATCTTGACAGATACAGCGCATGCGTATTCACTTGTAAACATACCACGTGGTACTGACGCTCCGCGGAATGTTGCGGTGAGTACGCTCGGGTGCCGTGCGCATGGCAACGTTGCCACGGCACGTAGAAATGCCGCGCTATGTTGTGCGCGAGGTCGCGGAACAGTGCACGACGTTGCAACGTCACGTAGACTCTATGCCGCGCATGCTGTTGAGGGATAATTTGTCCCCTAGTGAATACATGGCTTCAAAAACCGTAAGATTGATTGTTGGGAGTCGAGAAATCCGCGAATGCTCTGGAGTCCCAGTAACCTCTGTCTCCTCCAAGCGCGACTGAAAAGTCATCGCGTCTAGCCGATTATAAATTTCTTCCGCTTCCTTGAATCGCTGGTCATATGTTCCGGACGGGAACGCGCAAAAATATGGGGTGATTCCACCGCCTTACGGTCAGGTCAACCTGATGGCACCGATATCGCAGATTCTCAGACGAAAGCGAGATCGTATAAAAATTCGCTGAGAATCTTAGAGCGGTCCAAAGGCTGAAGCAGGAGTCGAGTAGAGAAGAAGAGAAAGTCGCAAGTAGATCTGGAGGTGAACGCAGGAGCAGAACTGAATTCTGGGTTCCTGCGCCACGTAATTTATTTCATCAAAAAATCAGGGCCCGCACGCCCAGGCGCATTTTCAACGACCAGTCAGAGGTCGGCATTTCGGAAACCGACGACACCGACCTCTGTCTGACGGCGGGATCACTACTCATAATTCGAGTCGCAGCTCTATGAGCAGTGGTCCCGTATTCAAAATATTAATAAACATGTAACTAAACATTCTACTATAGTTATAACATACTATTTTTACACATTTATATTATATCTTTCTTTTGTTTCAATAACAAATGTCTCTCAGGTTCATCCTTCATGGAGATAATCGGTAAAAAGGGGGCCAGACTCGCCAAGCTGGGTGCAATAATTTCGTATATTTGGTCTCTCTGGCGAGCCTGGCTACACAAATTCAATATTTTTTCTACATAAAATTATGTAAAGCCATATACAAGTGATTGCGAACAAAATCATATTAATTTTTACATTTTATAATTTTTGTATAAAAATGGCGACTTCGGCACGGTACTGATGTCGCTAGAGGGTAAAACCGATGCCCCCGGACTGTGGCGATACCGTACTGCAGTCGCCCAATATTACGATTTGGGAAGATTAAAATCTTTTTCAAGAATCAAATCATGCCGCCGCGATTTCTTCATACATCGCTTACAACATACACTAAAACATTTTTAACAACAAAATTAATCCGATAACGACCTCCCAGTGATGTCAAAAATAAACTTTAAAAAACATACATACAAAAATTACAATAAATAACTTCGGTTATGTTTAATAAAAAATGCGTCGAGCGCGCTAGGCATACCCAAAGGGTTTTATTTATTCTTGCCCATCTGCGCGCTCGCGCTCACAATTCATGTGATAAAAAATGCAATAATTAATTCTAAAAAATCAAAATACAAAAAAATCACTTTTTTCTTTAATAAAATGTTTCTTTGTCCGAAACAGTCATATGTAAGTATAATTTCATCATCAGAACACGCATTCAAAAAAGCTTCATAGGAATTGGATAATGCTTCGTATTTTTTTTCTAAATTTCTCAAACGTGCCGTTATCACGCTAGTAGACTGGGTTTTATTATTAATTAGGGTTTCCGTATTTATAAACCAGTCGTACGCAATTTTAAATTTATTCCAACCTCCGTACGTATTCAAAATAATGTAATAATGTTATAACGTATGAATAACCTCAAAATGTAACAAGCAAAAACCCTTTTTTTTTTGTTTAAAATTTAATCAAACCGCTCAAAATATAAACTCCAGTGTGTTTAAGCACATATATTTTTAAGTATGATTTCCAATTGCAGGAATAATCGCACTGCCCACACGTAAACAATTTCTTTGCAGTGTGCGTAAGCACATGTTGTTTCAATTCTGATTTCCGTTTAGAGGAATAATTGCATTGCGAACACCAAAATTGTTTGCTCCAGAGTGGTTAAGCATGTGTACTCTTAAGCTTGATTTACGAATGCAAGAATAATTACATTGCGAACACGAAAATAATTTATCTCCAGTGTGCTTAAGCACATGGATTTTTAAGTTTGATTTCCAACGGCACGAGTAATCGCACTGCGAACATGAAAATAGTTTTTCTCCAGTGTGCTTAAGCGCATGTAGTTTTAAGTCTGATTTCTGATTGTAGGAATAATCGCACTGCGAACATGAAAATAATTTATCCGCAGAGTGCTTAAGCGCATGTTGTTTTAAGAGTGCTTTACGATTGCAAGAATAATCGCATTGCGAACATGAAAATAATTTCTCTCCAGTATGCTTAAGCGCATGTTGTTTTAAGTGTGCTATGCGATTGCAAGAATAATCGCACTGAGAACATGAAAATAGTTTCTCTGCATTGTGCGTAAGCGCATGTCGTTTTAAGTCTGATTTCTGATTGCAGGAATAATCGCACTCCGAACATGAAAATAATTTCTGTCCAGTGTGCTTAAGCGAATGTAGTTTAATGTATATTTTCTGATTGCAGGAATAATCGCACTGCAAACATGAAAATAATTTCTCTCCAGTGTGCTTAAGCGCATGTTGTTTTAAGTGTGCTTTACGACTGCAAGAATAATCGCACTGCGAACATGAAAATAGTTTCTCTCTAATGTGCTTAAGAGCATGTCGTTTTAAGTCTGATTTCCGATTGCAGGAATAATCGCACTGCGAACATGAAAATAATTTCTGTCCAGTGTGCTTAAGCGAATGTAGTTTAAAGTATATTTTCTGATTGCAGGAATAATCGCACTGCGAACATGAAAATAATTTATCCGCAGAGTGCTTAAGCGCATGTCGGTTTAAGAGTGCTTTACGATTGCAAGAATAATCGCACTGCGAACATGAAAATAGTTTCTCTCCAGTGTGCTTAAGCGCATGTTGTTTTAAGTCTGATTTCCAATTGCTGGAATAATCGCACTGCGAACATGAAAATAATTTCTCTCCAGTGTGCTTAAGCGCATGTTGTTTTAATTGTGCTTGACGATTGCAAGAATAATCGCACTGCGAACACAAAAACCGTTTTTCTCCAGTGTGCTTAAGCGCATGCTGTTTTAAGTCTGATTTCCAATTGCAGGAATAATCGCACTGCAAACATGAAAATAATTTCTCTCCAGTGTGCTTAAGCACATGCATTTTAAGGTTTGATTTCCAATTGCTGGAATAATCGCACTGCGAACATGAAAATAGTTTCTCTCTAATGTGCTTAAGAGCATGTTGTTTTAAGTTTGATTTCAGATTGCAGGAATAATCGCACTGCGAACATGAAAATAATTTCTCTCCAGTGTGCTTAAGCACATGCATTTTAAAGTTTGATTTCCAATTGCTGGAATAATCGCACTGCGAACATGAAAATAATTTATCCGCAGAGTGCTTAAGCGCATGTTGTTTTAAGAGTGCTTTACGATTGCAAGAATAATCGCACTGCGAACATGAAAATAGTTTCTCTCCAGTGTGCTTAAGCACATGCATTTTAAAGTTTGATTTCCAATTGCTGGAATAATCGCACTGCGAACATGAAAATAATTTATCCGCAGAGTGCTTAAGCGCATGTTGTTTTAAGAGTGCTTTACGATTGCAAGAATAATCGCACTGCGAACATGAAAATAGTTTCTCTCCAGTGTGCTTAAGCGCATGTTGTTTTAAGTCTGATTTCCAATTGCAGGAATAATCGCACTGCGAACATGAAAATAATTTCTTTGCAGTGTGCTTAAGCACGTGCATTTTTAAGTTTGCTTTCCAATGGCACGAATAATCGTGCTTTACGATTGCAAGAATAATCGCACTGCGAACATGAAAATAGTTTCTCTCCAGTGTGCTTAAGCGCATGTTGTTTTAAGTCTGATTTCCAATTGCAGGAATAATCGCACTGCGAACATGAAAATAATTTCTTTGCAGTGTGCTTAAGCACGTGCATTTTTAAGTTTGCTTTCCAATGGCACGAATAATCGCACTGCGAACATGAAAATAGTTTCTCTCCAGTGTGCTTAAGCGCATGTTGTTTTAAGTCTGATTTCCAATTGCAGGAATAATCGCACTGCGAACATGAAAATAATTTCTTTGCAGTGTGCTTAAGCACGTGCATTTTTAAGTTTGATTTCCAATGGCACGAATAATCGCATTGCGAACATGAAAAAATCTTCTTCCCAGCGGGAGATTTTTTGGCTTTTGAAATGGTCTCTAAAGTTGGCAGGTTTTCATGGGCAGGCGAAGACACAGTTGGACTTTCCGAAGAAGAATCTTGTATTCTGAAGATATCTGCAACGAAAATATTTTAGTTAGGTCACGTGCAGTTGGGATCCAGGATCTTTTCGAGAATTTGTTCCGTAACAACAGTTGAGTGTTCTGATTTGAACAATTAAATATGATAGGTAGCTTTCATTAAGTAAAAAAAGAAAAGCATGGCTTAAACTTTTGACATTGAAAGGAGAAACAAAGTACGAGAACAATTTTTTTTTATTAATATTTATTTATGTACCTTTATTAAGTTAATGATACATGAGTAAGCGCGAGAATATGTAAGTGAAAAATATCAAGATATTCAATAAATGACGAAAATGAAGGGAAAAAAGTATGTTAGAAACAATGAGAATAGAATGCGGGAACTACAGGGCAAACTGTAAAAGGCTTACGATATAGTTATAAAAAGACTGATAGGTTACGGAAGGTACTCTCTGGTAACAGGGTGAATAGTTAACTTGTGCTAGCAATTGCATCCATATGCGGTGGAAATAATGTGTATAAGAATCAATAGTTTGATATTACAAAAAATTTCAATTAGGGTTGCATAATGTCTCCACGGCTGTTCAACATGTATATGAATAATTGTGTCGAAGAACTGAAATGCAAGAATATAGATTCAAAAATGAGCGTTCGTGGCTAACAATATTTACAGTCCAGTTAGCAGAATGTATCTAAGAAAAGTGACATTATAAGAACAAATGAAGCAAGTGTTGACGAGGTCAGAAAGAGGGGATGGCCGCGAAGGCTTAGCACAACCAGATACTGGAAGACGTTCCTAATGGGACGCAATTAGGAGCATCAGCAATCGTCGGGCTGCACGCGAGGATGTGGGAATGTCGATGAGTCGAGAGGCGTGGGTCAAGACAGAAGTGTGGCGGTCAATCTCCCTGCCTTCCTCCGCGGAGAAACGGCGGGATAGTAAGCAAGTTAGATTTAAGTATTAATACAGTTACATATTAGACATTTAGTTTTCAAATTTTCACCATGCATGTTGACATTTGATACGTTTCATCTATGGTTAACTCACGTTACGCAAATATCGATAAGAGAGAAACATAATAAGTACAGAAACTATGGATTTTTGCGAAATGCTTGTTTTTAAGTAGTTTCAGATTTAAAAAAATTATAATGCATATACATATACTTACGTATATTAATGATTAAATATGAATGTCACGACCCCTAGGTATGAGAGACCGAATCAAAGGATTATTATTGTTCGTGTTTTTTTCTGCTGAATATTGTGATATTTTTCTTTGATTTTTAAATAAACGCCATTTTGCGAATGTCGGCATGTATATTTTGATAAATTTATATGTGAGTTAGTTTGCAATTTATGTTTTTATCTCGCGTTGTGTTATACTTTAATAACTTGATTAAGAAAAAACGATTTGTAATAAATTCCCAAAAATGAGGAATTTTCTGACTGTGGGCAATACTATATAGATTGGGGCGCCCTCCTCCATTCTACAGATAAGTTGGACGGACTGTATACGATAAGATTTCTTCATTCTGTTTGCACGGCTCCTGTCAGTCGGGCGCTTGTGAGTCATGAGATGTCAAAATACTACGGTTTCTTATAAAATGACGACAAAGTTAGTAGAATCTTGAGAAATGTAAAGAAAAGTTTTATAGAAAATTTAAAAAACATTATAATACGGTAATTTTACATTATATCTATGAAAATATATGAAATAGATTCAGAAAAAAATATATACTCAGTATGGGCGGTGTGGGATAATATTTTCATTCATATTTTTTGTAATAAAAATCTTAAAAAATACGATTCTATTAAAACGCGACTCGACGTCACTTTGCAGGAATTGTATATAAAGCATGTATTCTTTGGTTTTTGTCACTGTAATTTATTTATTTTCTATGGTCACTATACGTCTTCGCTTTGTTTTTTGTTTGTTGGCTTCATTACTCCCTTTATATTAACTAGTGGCGTCTGCTTGCTTGCCGTCGATAAAAACTTTGGATCGATTTTTGACCCTTTTCCCGCGATCCAATCCCGATTGGGCTGAAACTTGGCAAGCAGACTCGAGGCGACGATCAAGAAGATCTATCAAATTTTCGTTAAAAAAATTAATAATTATAGTATAATTTCGGATTTTTAGAAATTTTATTGGTTTTTTAAAATTGGAATCATTACAAAAGTTTGATGAGCAACGGCGTGGCGGCCCGATAACGTCGTTGAATATTTTCTATATTTGAATCACTCCGTCGGTATAATAGATACATCAATACGAATTTCGAAAATTTACAAAACAATTGGTTCACAGATGACAGCAAAATTGGGTTTTTTGGAAAAAAAATCAAATAATAATTTATTTCTTTTAGATTTCTGCTTAGTTTTGAAGAATTCTACATTTTCAAATCTGATTCCGACTAAATCATTTGACGCTGGAAATTCATAAGGTACGATATTGATGATAATTGAATCTATCAAAATCTTGACATCTCAATACATCTGACATTTTAGAAATATATTAAATTTCTGTAAGTTTAGTGTTATGTTATATGTTTTAATTCGCCTTTAATTTGTTATATTTTACAAAGAAAGGGAGTATAGTAAAAACCGGTATGAGTTACTTTTTTTTACTCTAACATTATGGTGAGTTTTCGGGAATGATTTTCTATATTTAGGTATCATACAATATCTAGACATTGTGGACGCACTACATAAAAACGGCGGCTTGTTTTCTAAAAAAAAATGAATGAACGTATGCGGCATTTCCCCCCAATTATTTTACCCCTTCCCTTACTCCTTGTTATATTTTCAATGCAAATCTGAATCGTTCGATCGATCGGACCCAAATTTTTAAACTTATTCTTAAGAATCCGGTGGTTAATATTGGTGACATTTCCCCCTATTCTTTTACGCATTCCCCTCCCCCTGAAATATTTTCGATGCAAAAAAAAAAAAATATTATTAGCTTTCATGTAAATATACTTCCGAAGTTCTAAGTTCGACTAAAGTTTTCATCTAGTAGCTTAAAGAATAAAGCGTGTGCTTAAAAGTCGTAATAAAGTTCTATTCGGTAGCTTTAAGTCTCTAGCTTTGGTCTTTACGAAAACTTATATATTATTAAACTTTATAGTTAGGTATTTAGGTTAGGTAGCCTCCAGTTAGTTTACACTAGTAAGAAATTTGCCGGTCCAAGTGAGAAAATTTGCGTAATGTGTTTCTTACATATTTGAAGATTGTGACCAAACGCGATAAAATTAAAACGTTTTAACAGTGTGAAGACAGCACGGTCTAACATTTTTTGCGGTCCTAGTAAGAAATTTGCCGGTCCAAGTGAGAAAATTTGCGTATTGTGTTTTTCACATATTTGAAGATTGTTATCAAACGCGATGAAATTTAAACGTCATTTTAACAGTGTGCAGACAGCACAGTCCACTGCTGGCAATACGATAAAAAAAATCAACAATTTTTGCGGTCCTAGTAAGAAATTTGCAGTCCAAGTGAGAAAATTTGCGTAATGTGTTTCTCACATATTTGAAGATTGTGACCAAACGCGATGAAATTTAAAGGTCATTTTAACAGTGTGCATAGAGCACGGTCTAACATTTTTTTTGGTCCTAGTAAGAAATTTGCCGGTCCAACTGAGAAAATTTGCGTTATGTGTTTCTCACATATTTGAAGATTGTGACCAAACGCGATGAAATTTAAACGTCATTTTAAAAGTGTGCAGACAGCACGGTCCAACATTTTTCGCGGTCCTAGTAAGAAATTTGACGGTCCAAGTGAGAAAATTTGCGTAATGTGTTTCTCACATATTTGAAGATTAAGACCAAACGCGATGAAATTTAAACGTCATTTTAACAGTGTGCAGACAGCACGGTCCAACATTTTTCGCGGTCCTAGTAAGAAATTTGACGGTCCAAGTGAGAAAATTTGCGTAATGTGTTTCTCACATATTTGAAGATTAAGACCAAACGCGATGAAATTTAAATGTTCCGAGTGAGATAAAAATATTCAACATTTTTTGCGGTCCTAGTAAGAAAATTTGCCGGTCCCAAGTGAGATATTTTCGTTTGGTATTTCCCCATATTTGAAGATTGTGACCAACGCTGAAATTAAAGTAACTTTTAACACTGTGCGTAAGCATGTCCAACCTTTTGCGGTCCTAGAAAAAATTTGCCGGTCCAAGTAGAAAAATTTTGCGTAATGTGTTTCCTCACATATTTGAAGATTTGTGACCAAGCGATGAATTTTAAAGGTCCTTTTAACAGTGTGCATACATCACGGTCCAACATTTTTTGCGGTCCTATTAAGAAATTTGCCGGTCCAGTGAGAAATTTGTCGTAAATGTTGTGACTCCACATATTTGAAATTGGGACAACGCGATTAATTTAAACGTCAATTACAGTGTGCCGACGCACGGTCCCATTGCGGCAATGCGATAAAAAAAATTCAACATTTTTTGCGGTCCCCTAGTGAGAACATTTGGCGTTGAATGTGTTTGCTCACATATTGAAGATTGTGACCAAACCGCGGATTAAATTTAAAGGGCATTTTAATCAGTGTGCCATAGAGCCGGTCCACCATTTTTTGCGGTCCTAGTAGAATTGCCGGTCCAAGTGAGAAAAAAATATTCAACATGTTTGCGTCCTAGTAAGAATTTGCCGTCAAGTGAGAATTGGCGTTGTGTTTCCCCAATTTGAAATTGTGACCAAGGGGGGGGTGGGGGGGGGGGGGCGCGATGAAATTTAAAGTCATTTTAAACAGTGTCACAGAGCACGGTCAATATTTTTTGCGGTCTTAGTAGAATTTGCGGTACAAGTGAGAAAATT